>VDFB02325498.1:76434-102245 GCA_007258455.2 Sequoia sempervirens
GGAATCAAACTTTGAACTTTGTGAAGTTCCATTTCGGTTTTGTCTCTGCCTTGTGCTCTTGTAGCGTGTTTTGTCATTTTGTCAGAACCAGATCTGGAGTGGAAGTTGAATATGGGAACTAACGATTGGTTTTGGTCCAGTTCCCATTCTGATCTCGCTTCCGAACTCATTTTGGTTTTGGTCCAGTTTCCATTCTAGTCCCACTTTCGACCATGTTTTGGTTTTGGTTTGGTTCCCGTTCCGGTCCATCTTTTGACCCTATTTTGGTTTTGGTCTGGTTCTCGTTCTAGTCCCACTACTGACCACATTTTTGGTTCTGGTTTGGTTCCTGATCCCGGTCCTGCTTCTAACCCCATTTTGGTTCTTATCCAGTTTTGATCCTGACCCCGCCACATGATGAGAAATATCATTTATGCCTAACACTTCTATGGTTCCATCTCCGATAGAGGCATAGTTTGACTAAGTAAAATATTATCTGAGGATGAAAAGGGATTATATGATTGAATAACTTGGATGTTTTGTTCATCTAATATAGGAAGTTGTTGCAGGAATCAAGAAATTTTGAGGGCATCGGATGAGGCCTCTCAAAGAAGCCAACCAGGTGAAACTTCATGGCAAGGAGTTAGACCAAAGAAGATAAGGTGGAACAACTCTCGTATACCTTGAGATAAATTATGCAAAAGGGAGGAGATAAGAACTGTTAGAAAGGAATTAATCAAGTTAAAGGAGATGTAAAGGTTGGTTTCTGTAGAATTTGAAAGGATCAGATTTGAAGATGATTGGTTGGATGGACCTGATTCGGGTACTCTTCAATAAGTGTTCTCCAGTTATGATGAGTACATCCTTGAGCATTCAGTGCAAAAGTGAACTAACTCTTTTCACCATACTCAATATCTGCTTTTCTCCTCTTTTTGTGGGTTTTGACATGAGCTCAACTCTGAGTTGGAGCCACTGGTTTCACTTTCTTCTTGGAATATCGGATTTCTTGTTGGCACAACAGAGCAATCAGCCTTGGAACAAGAGTTCATGAGTCCACTTCTATGTTTTGTTTTGTTCCATTAATTGTGGATTTTGATTAATAGTTGAGAAACTTGCGCATGTGGCAACCTATATGTATTATTAGATTCTAATTGTACAGGTTGGCTAATTGAAGGAAGATCAACCACCTGATGATAGAAAATAGAGATTAGATCTAGGATTTCTATGTTTTTAGCTGAGATACTCTATAAGTTTAGTAAAACTTGGTTATTTTACATTTTTTCATACGTTTTTATGTGATGGTTTTAAAGTTTGGATCTATTTTGATAAGGTTAATGTTACATGATCAATTCATACACCAGTTATTTTTGTTGTGCTTAATTGTTTCTAGTTTGATGAAAGCCAATAGAAGGAACTGAATTCAAGATTATATCATTGGATTATCTATGGATGAAGTTGTTATCGTATTCATTTAATTTGTGTTTTAGATGATGAGTGAGTGATTTTTTTGAAGTAAGTTTAGTGAATGTTGATGGTATTTGAATTAGCATTATGGATGTATGTAGTAGCATAGTTTATTCTATGGATACATCCTGCTATAGTTGTGGTTAGGTGTCCAATAAACACTCATTATTGATATGCATGTCTGGATATATAATAATTTTACTCATGTTTCTTTGATTTAAAGCTCTGATTTATCTTTTTCTTTTATTTAAAGCCCCCCCCAAACATAGACTAATTGATGCTAGGTAGTCATGTTCCTTGTTACCAACAAAGGCCCCTTGAACAGTATAGTTATATCAACCACTAAGTGATATCAGCATAATTGAGAACCAATTACTAGGACCTTGGGAGTTAGGTCACCATGTTGTATCTTTCTCTTTTAGGAGAAATAGAATAGTAATATTATATTTAATTTTGTTCTATTGTTTCAACCCTCAACAGATTTGGCGCTAGAAGGAGGGCCTGAGGAACAAGCTAGCTCGCATTGGGTCATTTTCACTAGATAGGTATGAGAGAGTTCTTAGATCTTCTCAGAACCTTGAACCACTTGTTGAACTCCAAACCCCTGTCAGGTATAGGCCCTAGGCTTGTAGAGTCGTGATCCAACCTTTATCACCACCGCTCACCCCACTTGGGTTTCCATTGAACCCACCTACACCACCTCACCAGCCACTTTCACCCATTCCACAACCTACTCAACCTGTATCACCGCCAATACCTATGGCTTACTTTATCAATAACCCTTCACCATTAGGGACTATCCCTAGAGGTATACATGATATCCCCAAGAACCCAGAGAGGTTCTATCCTAAGTACATGCATGGAGAATCAAGAAGTGCTGGGGAGCACATATAGGCATTTAAATATGCCTGTACTTGTGCTCAGGTGGCTCATCAGGGTGTTGTGTGTAGATTATTCCCCTATTCATTGGGAGACATGGCATACAATTGGTACCTAAACTTACCCCAAGGGTCAATTCTAAGTTGGACAGATTTGGAGAACGCCTTTATCAATTAGTTCAGGGTTTATGTAGACCCTGCTATCCTTTACCGCCAATTTTCCACAATAAGAAAAGAACACCATGAATCACTGCCTCTATTCAACACCAGATTCTAAAGAATGTACCAAAGGTTGTAGGATCCTCACCTGGTGGCTGAGAACATTGCTATTTTGGCATACTTAAGGTTTGTGGTCCCTTTGATTGGCTTGTTCTTGAAAATGACATATAATGCTAACAAAACTGATTCTTTGGCTAAGGTATATCATCTCGCTATTCAGTTGCAACAACAGATAAGTTTGCAATCCAAGAGTCTAGGAAGAGTTCTCCCTCCTATAGGATACAAAATGTCCAATCCACCCCCTTTATTTAATACAGTCCCATTGATATCTTATTCCCAATACAGACCCATGTTTGAGTTCCAAGCTTCATCTCCCTTACCATTTTTAATAATGGTCTCCAAGACTCCTCCCAACAAAATCAAAATTACCAAAATCAAGCTGGAGGATCAAATTCAGTTAATCAATCCTTTGTTGTGAAGAATGTAGAAAGTGAAAAGACTCTCCAACTAACCAATGAGATGGAGACTCTCAAAAAGATGTTATCTCAGATGTCTAACGACATGGCTCAACTTAGATTGAATCCCCCTCACAACTAGAACTAAGGTTTTTAGAATCGGGGAGGATATTCTTATCAGGGTGGTTATCCTAACCAAAATCCTAATTAGAATTATAATACCAACCAAAATGCCAATAGGAATTTCCAGAACCAAAACTCCTCTAATCAAAACTATCTAAATTAGAATAGAAGATACAATCAAAGGTCTAACAACAATAGGCCCTGGAATACTGGACCCAATAACAAAGGAGTTTCTCACAATTATCAAGCAGGAGAAGAAAAGATGCACACTGCTAACATGGTACACCTCAACCTTATGACCAATTGGTGTAGACTACATGATATTGTGGTCCATTCTAAGGTAAATTTCCCAGAGATGGAAAAGATGGTTAAGATAGCCCAAGCTGATGCTCCATTCCAGGGTGCATCCAACAAATCTGGTGGATCAACGGATACTGCCATGGCATATGATATCTTTGAGGAAGAACTTCCATTTCCTAACCAGGAAGACAATGAAGCAGTAGAAGATGTATATTATGCCCAAGCCTTCTAAACCAAGGGAGGTCATTTCCTTAGAAATCATAATAGAGAGCCATTCATGACCTCTGCCCCTCATAATATTATCCCGCCAAATTAGAATGCGGATAATAATCCACCACCACCAAAGGGACCATCAGATTCTCAGAACAAAGGTAATTCACCTTCAATTCCTAAATATCAGGTTAGGAATGATTCAGAATTTGATTTCATTACAAATATGTAGAGGCATAAGACTTCAATGTCTTTCTTTGATATTTTGAAATGGTGCCCTACTATAAAGGAAATTTTGTTGAAAGCCTTTGGGGAAGAAGACAGGTCAAAAGGAAGAGAAAAGGTGACTCCTACTAATGAGATGAATGCAACACTCTATAAAGGTAAGATTGGTACTTCACCTTTCTTGCTAAGTTTAAGAATTTTTGGAAAGAATTTACACAACTGTCTGCTAGATTATGGGGCGTTGGGAAACATCATGCCATTTTCAATTTGTAGGAAGTTAGGTCTGAGTCCACTCTAGACAAATAAAAAGGTTATCCAATTATACAAAATAGAAGTTAATGTGGTAGGAGAGCTAAAAAATATCCATGTAAAAATTGGATTTGATCCAAGGATCCAAACTTACATGGATATCCAAGTCATAGATATCCCAGAAACCTATGGTATGCTCTTGAGCAGAGACCTGATGAAAAGTCTTGGTGGATATTTGTCTTTGGATTTCTCACACATGTGGCTGCCCTGGAAAGGGATAGAAACCCAAATCAGAATTGAAAGTGAGCCTAGGATCAAACATGTGATCACTGAGTATGATTCCCCTAATGAAGTAGCCTATTTCAAAACTGAGATAGGATTTTACATGGAGGAAATCATGACTTTTTCAGTACTTCATTATGATGACTCACCCCTTTCAGACCAAAATGACCCAATGATTACTGTTAATCAACAAGTCCTAATAATTAAATTACAATAGGATAGGCTGGTACTAGGAGAGGAGGTTGATATGTGGAGTCTGCTACTTCCTAATTGGTGTAGGGTTCATTACCAGAGTCATTCTGAGTTAACTTGTGAACCCTGTGTAGATATTTTAAAACATGTCTCCAGGGTAGAGAAAACTTGTGAATGTCAACCTCAAGCCTCCACTAATGAATTTTTATTTCAAGCAAAGGATGTAACCATCCTTATGAGATCCAACCTTGCTCAAAGGGAATCATCTTCTCAACTTGAGCAAACTCAGGTTCTGTGTTCTGAACTACAACTAGAGATTGAGGAATCTCATTCTTTGCCAATTACACTTACCCCAAAAACACTTCTAATGCCCAAGGCATTGGTGACAAAGGTGTTAAATCATGACCCAACTCAAGAGGAGATTCAAGAATCACTTCCTAAACAAATTTTGAATTCAGGAGAATCTTCTGGTGAACTGTGCTCCTAGTTACTTTCAAATATTGATGATCAACACCAATCCAAGTTGCCATATACTTCTTCCAAGCAAAAAATTGTAAGCCAAAAAAAGAAAGAGATCTCAGCCCCATATCAATTATGGAGTTTGAAATTTTATGGCTCTATGTCCAAATTATGAAGTGGAGTAGGGGTGGAATTGACCAATCCAAAGGGGAAGACTTGCTTTGCTTCCTATAGGCTACAGTTTGGTTGCATGAACAACATGGCAGAGTACGAAGCACTTGCTAGGGGCTTAATGTTTTCCCATTAGAAGGTCACATCTCTTATGGTGATGGGGGACTTTGAAGTCATTATCAATCAGGTTTGCAGCCAATATAATTGCCATAATAAAAGATTGGCTGCTTACAAAGATAGAGTTTGGAATCTGATTGAGGACTTTGACGCTTTTGGAATTACTTTGATTCCTAGGGAACAAAATCAAATTGAAAATGCTTTGGTAGTTACTGCTAGTACTTTGGAGCCTAAGCAGGACTCCAAATTGAAAAGATTTTCAGTTGAACTAGTTTCAATCATAGCAGTCCTTGATAATGTTCAAAATTTTTAGGTCTTTGATGATGACCAACACATACTCGCCTTCTTGGCAAGTTCAGATGTCTTTGAAGTGCACATCATAGATGAATCAGATAGAGATTAGGGAGAATGGGATCCTGAAGGTTGTGATATAGAAGGAGTAATGAAATTAAAGAGAAACAAAATCCCCAAGGGGATGGTAGCCTTAGAAAGAATATTTGATTATGATCCTCAGGCTCGGGAGAGAGTGCCAATGCAAAGTGAAGGAGGAAAGTATGAGTCTATTAATTTGGCTGATTCAGGTCCTGAAAGAAATGTCCTTATAGGCAAGACCTACCCTGAGGAGATCAGAAATGAAATAATCAAGGTGTTAAAAGAAGATATTGTGGGAATTTCCTAGAGTTATGAAGATTTGAAGACTTTTGACACCTCTATGATCACACACACAATACTATTGAAGCCAGAAGCCAAGCCCTTTTATCAAAAGTAGTGCCCGATCAATGCTTTGATTGAACCATTGATACAGAAGGAAGTACAAAAATTTTTATCAGCAAGAATCATCTTCCCAGTAAGGCACTACACATGGGTTTCCAATCTAGTTCCAGTACATAAGAAAAGTGGGGAGATCAGGCTGTGTGTTGACTTCAGGTACCTAAACAAAGCCTTAGAGAAGGATAAATATCCACTTCCTCCTCTTGATGAGGTATTACAAACTATCAATGGATCTTAGAGGATGTCATTCTAAGATGGCTATTCTGGGTATAACCAAGTGCTTGCCAGCCATGAGGACAAGATGAAAATTTCCTTCACTACAAAATGGGGAACATTTTCCTATCGACGCATGCTCTTTGACCTCATGAGCTCGCCATTCAAGAATGCAGAAGTCAGGTACCCACCCTTGGAAAAATAGGCCTTTGCATTGGTATGAGTAGTAAAAAAACTTAGACATTACATTATGAGGAGCCAAGTTATTGCTATAGTGCTTGATCCAATGATTAAGTCTCTCCTTATGCAAAGTGAATTAGGGGAAAGAAGAGGAAAATGGATGGCTATCTTGCAAGAGTATGATTTAGAGATCCATCCAATGAAACTTTTCCGAGGACAAGGTTTATCAAAGGCCATGGCAGATGTTGACAAGAATATTACCTGTCAGCAATATACCGTACACTCATTTACCAAAGACCCATGGTATACTGACTTGATCTTCTTCCTTCTCAATAACAAATTCCCAGAAGGAATGAATGCTACCTAGAGGAGGGCACTGAGGATGAAGAGTGCTCATTACATTCTCAAAGGAGGGGCTCTATACAAAAGAAATTATGAGGGGGTTTACCTGCGATGTTTGGATCAGGAAGAAGCCAAGCATGCTATGGCTGAATTCCATGGTAGGCATGGCACATGACAAAAATTAGCAAATTATTTGGCCCATCAATAACTCAAGTTAGGATATTATTGGTCCCATGTGTTTAGGGATGCACATCAACATGTTAAGACATGTCATACATGTTAGAATTTTGCATCAAAGGAGTGTAATCCAACAATGCCTCTACAACCAGTATATGAGGTAAGACCATTTTCCCAATGGGCACTAGATTTTGTTGGGGTAATTAATCCTAATTCTTCTACAAGACACAAATTCATTCTAACTGCTACTGACTATTGCACCCATTGGACTGAGGCTCAACCGTGCAAGAAAAACACCATTGGTGTGGTTATCAAATTTCTTACTGAAAATATTGTTACTAGGTTTGGAGTGTCGTTCACCCTGGTATGTGACAATGGCCTTTCCTTTTCATCTGTTGAATTCATACAATGGCCTTAAGAACATAAAATCATTTTGAAATATTCCTCTAACTATTATGCTTACGAAAATGGTGTAGTAGAATCTACTAACAAGAATATGTTAGAAGTGCTAAAGAAATTACTTGAAAGTAATCCTAGGGATTGGCATACTCAGTTAAGATTTTCCTTATGGGCAGATTGAACCCATATTAAGGTTGCTCTAGGAAATTTCCCTTTTAAATTAGTCTATGGCCAAGATCTGGTTTTCCCCATACACTTACGTTAGATACCTATTCTCAGGTTCATGCAGGAATTTTATACAAAAGATGATCGGATTGAGGTAAGATTAAATAACCTTTTAAATATGGAAGAACAAAGAGATGCTACTCTACAATAGTTTTTCAAACATCAGGTTGTTGTCAAATGTTGGTTTGAAAAAAGAGCTAATATTAAGGCATTCAGAATCTAAAATCTGGTGTTGTTGTGGGATAAGGCTAAGGAGAAAAAGGGTGATCACCAAAAATTTGATAGACTCTAGCTAGGTCTTTATCAAGTAGTCGAGATCTTGGGTGAGAATGCTTTTTGTTTGACCACCTTGATGGGAGAACCTGTTCTATTACCGGTCAATGGGCAGTTTCTCAAGCATTACTTCGGATCGTAAAGGTTTGAGCTTCTGAATTAGTTGTATATATGTATTATGTGTAATTACTTGGTTTTTTTTCTTTTGTTGGCTGTTTGTTTATTTTTTCTTTCTTTCTCTTTGTATCCTTTGTTGTTTTGTGTTTGTTTTTGTTTTCTTCTTTGGGGATTCTCTTTTCTTTCCATCTTAAAATATTAGGGTTGTTATTCAAAGAATGTTGTAGGCACTAGGAGAGAAATTGGTTTAGGCATTTTTAGGAATATATGTCGAAAGATTTTTTTCTAAAGCTCATGCCTTATGGTCATTTTAGTATGAGTCTGAAGGCTATTAGGAGTAAGGTATATTGTAGATAACCTCCTGAACTATCATTGAAATCTATCACAAAATAGATAAAACATCCAACTATGAAGTTCCTATTCATCTCAAAGTGATTATATCTTTGATTTAAGTGAAAATTTTGTTTCCCCAAAACTATCATAGGATCCACTATAGTTCTCAATCCACATCTCAAACTATTAATGTCTTTATATTGAGGAATTTTTTGAAAAGAATTTTCACAAGGCCTATAAAAGAAATAAGAAAAGAGAAGCACTAAAATAAAAGCAACTCAATACTAAATGGGTAATTCAAGTATCTCTATTAGGGCTATGGATGCCTGAATGGTAGTAGAGCAATGCTTTGAGAGAACTAGACCTATCTCCGTCGGGGCTATGGACGCTTGACTGGTAGTAGAGCAATACCCAAGATTCCATTGCATGACAGTTGAAAGACTCAACCCATGTAGCTTGGATCGTAGATATAGTTGTTTAGGTGTGGAGAAAGCTTAAAAAAAGAAGGATGCACCATAAGCATGCACACACTTAGATTCAACTAGTAGTTTATGATGGTTTTACATTTTTAATTCTAGCTCAACTTTACTTAAATACTCTAATTACACTTAAGTTAACATGTCTCATAAATTATAAGTGTTGGGGTGATTGAATTCTTCAAATATCTTAAAAATGGGTAAACCATTTTTCCCAGCCGAGTCACCATTTGTTATGCCTTGCATAACCACCCCATTTTATTTTATTTTGGAACAAAATGGGTCCCCCTTTTTCTTTTGTTTTGTTCACCTTTGGTTGTTTAGTTGGGTCTTAGGAGTTGTTTGTTTTGCTCCTAAGTCTATCTTTTTCTCTGTCGGAGGTGGGTCCAGAACCAAATCTAAACATGGAACTCTTTCAAGGTTTTGTCAGAAACCAAGATCACCTGCATGCAAGATGGATACTTGTCACATGCAAAAGATATGAAGAACCAAAAACAATGTTCTGTAAACCTCACAGTAAAAATGCATTAAGAGAATCAATGATTACAAAAGAGATCAATCCTTATGAAGGAGATCAAGAAACCCTAAATGAAACCCTAGTGTGCACACTTAATAATTAATAATTAATTAATTATTAATGTTCCTAAGTTTAGCTTAAGTAATAAAGAGGAATAAGTGACTTAATTAATTAATCAATATGATATAATTAATTAAGCATAATAACTTATTACTCTAACACCCCCCCTTAAGATGAACTTAGGAAGAAGCTAAAACACTAGAAAAGATGCATGAAAGCAAAGATGGGTCCTGACAACTAGGCCTGATCAGGTACCCATTTACAAATGCAAGAATGGAGTAGAGAAGGAAAAACCCAGTGGAAAAAAACCCCCCTACAATGAGATGACATGCTGCAAAGAAGCACTGGAAGAACTCTGTAGAGTAACACTAGAACCGAAATCTAGCAAGCAAGGAAAGATATTTCTGTCTCTGAAACCGGATGAGAGTCACTGATTGAATCAGGAATCATGAAAAAGTGATAGCAGACCGATTCTCGAACACTGAAAACTCCAAACGGGAACAACCCTGGAATCTATGAAGCAGCAAGCAATTATTTAATGATGTATTACTGAAAACGAAGTGCAAAGATGCAAGATGCACTCTCCCAACTGCCAAAACATCCAAGTAATTGCCAAACAACCCATTAGACCAAATATGGACTACGTGATAAACATGGGATAGATACAGAAAAAGTGCATGAACAGCAACCTAGATCTCCTCAATACCTTTCCAATGCTTCAAACGAGGCAAAAAATGAAGATCGTGGCAAAATGTTATGAGCTCAGAAGCATAAAAAGTACATCTGACTTCAAACAGAAATAAATGTAGTAAAACAGAAAAATACTATAAAATAAATTGCACCAAATGAAAGTTCTCAAAACCAGATTTCCGGCGATATCTCATTTGCCCGATTTTGATACCGTATGCCCAAGTTATGACCAAAAGAAAACAACAGCTCCTTTAGGGCAAATTAGGGCTAGGAGGGGGCAAAGAGGGCCGGCCATATGCTGACATCATGCTAACATCAGCAGTTCACGAGCTTAAAATTGATGGCCATCTGGCCGTCAGGGCAAAAAATCGCCCCCCTTGTCGAATTTTTTTTTTCGGACGCCAGAAACCTGCAACATGGCCGGAATATGCTCTGTACTGCCTGAAATATTCTCTGCGAGGCCTGGAATATTCTTTAATCTGGCGAATGAGCTAGGGCCGAGCTCATGGCTTCTGGGCACTGATAGGACTGACAGCTCTATGTAGGGGCCCACGGTTCACCATATGACCGCCGCGGGCGGGTTGGAGGGCCCGGCGGGGCTGAGCTCAAAGCCCGCGGGGGCTAAAGCAGTGATGGTGGCGGATGAGCGGGCGCCACCCGGTGACTGCTGCTCCTGGTGGCCGCCAGGTGGCGTGGTGGTGGTAGGAGAGTTTTACACTGTGAGCGCTAATGGAGCAGTGGAAAAAACACATTTAAAAAAAAAAAAATTCAATTTTTGTGCATCGAAAGGCATGTTGGGGAGGTCGTACAGCCCCTCAGGCAATTTTTTTCCTTCCAGACCAACTACTTAGAAATGGACGAAACGAAGGGCGATCTTAGGGTTTTTGGCCACTAAAATGCAATGGTGACCTCCGTTTCTGCTCAAACTGCTCCAAAAATTCAGCTACCTCCAAATCTTGCAAAAAAGATGCCTGGGGAAACCCTGCATTAGAAACTCACTGAAAGGCCAAATCTTCAGATCACGAACAAGCAGCTGAGGTCTGGAGCTCTGATACCATGTTAGAAACCAAGATCACCTACATGCAAGATGGATACCTGTCACATGCGAAAGATATGAAGAACCAAAAACAATGTTCTGTAAACCTCACAGTAAAAATGCATTAAGAGAATCAATGATTACAAAAGAGATCAATCCTTATGAAGGAGATCAAGAAACCCTAAATGAAACCCTAGTGTGCACACTTAATAATTAATAATTAATTAATTATTAATGTGCCTAAGTTTAGCTTAAGTAATAAAGAGGAATAAGTGACTTAATTAATTAATCAATATGATATAATTAATTAAGCATAATAACTTATTACTCTAACAGGTTTCTAGTTTGGATAACGTTCCAACTCTGACTTTGTCTTCTCTTTTGTTTCTCCTTTGTTCTGTTGGTTGTTTTCAACAAACTATTGGGTTGGCCTGTCCTCTTGTTTGTTGGTTGTTTCCTTGTGTTTTGTTTGTTTGCTCACGTGGATGTGGAACCGGGATTGGAATGGAAGTATGAAATTTCAAGTTTCCATTTTATTTTCCCATCCCAACTCCGTCTCCGCTCGTTTCCTTTCACATGTTATTTGTTCCTTTGGGCTGGGTCCGGTGTTCCCTCCAGTCTCGGTTTTGTTGTGCTAGTGTTTTGTTCTTTTCTTTTTGGTTGGGTACAGATCTGGACCTAGAATCAAACTTCAAACTTTGTGAAGTTCCATTTTGGTTTTGTCTCCACCCTATCCTCTTGTGTTGTGTTTTGGTCATTGTCATTTTGTTGGAACTGGATCCAGAGTGGAAGTTGAATTTGGGAACTAATGATTGGTTCTGGTCCGGTTCTCGTTCTAATCCCACTTCTGATCCCATTTTGGTTTTGGTCTGGTTCCCATTTTGGTCTTGCTTTCGACTTTGTTTTGGTTTTGGTCTGGTTCCCGTTTCAGTCGCGCTTCCAACCCTGTTTTGGTTTTGGTCCAATTCTCGTTCTGGTCCTGCTTCTGACCCCATTTTTGGTTCTGGTTTGGTTCCCAATCCTAGTCCTACTTCTGACCCTATTTTGGTTCTTATCTAATTCTGATCCCAGCCCCGCCACATGATGAGAAATATCCTTTATGCCTAATACTTCTATAGTTCCACCTTTGATAGAGGCATAGTTTGACTAAGTAAAATATTATCGAAGGAGGATGAAGAAGGGATTATAGGATTGACTAACTTAGATGTTTTGTTCATCCAATACAAGAAGTTGCTACAGGAATCAAGAAATTTTAGGCACATTGGATGAGGCCTCTCAGAGAAGCCAACCAAGTGAAACTTCATGGCAAGGAGTTAGACTGAAGAAGATAAGGTGGAACAACTCCTGTATACCTTGAGATAAATTATGCAAAAGGAAGGAGATAAGAATTGTTAGAAAGGAATTAATCAAGTTAAAGGAGATGCAAAGGATGGTTTCTACAGAATTTGAAAGTATCAGATTTGAAGATGATTGGTTGGATGGACCTGATTCAGGTACTCTTCAACAAGTGTTCTTCAGTTATGAAGAGTACATCCTTGAGCATTCAGTGCAAAAGTGAACTAACTCTTTTCACTATACTCAATATCTTCTTTTCTCCTCTTTTTGTGGGTATTGACATGAGCTCAACTCTGAGTTTAAGCTGTTGGTTTCACTTTCTTCTTGGAATATTAGATTTCTTGTTGGCACAACAAAGTAATCAACCTTGGAACAAGAGTTCATGAGTCCACTTCTATGTTCTATTCTGTTCCATTAATTGTGGATCTTGATTGACAATTGAGAAACTTGTGCATGTGGCACCCTATATTTATTATTAGATTCTACTTTGTACAAGTCGGCTAATTGAAGGAAGATCAACCACCTGATGATAGAAAATAGAGATTAGATCTAGGATTTCTATGTTTTTTAGCAGAGATACTCTAAAAGTTCAGTAAAACTTGGTTATTTTATAGTTTTTCATACATTTTTATGTGATGGTTTTAAAGTTTGGATTTATTTTGATAAGGTTAATAGTACATGATCAATCCATACGCCAGTTACTTTTGTTGTGCTTAATTATTTCTTATTTGATGAAATTCAATAGAAGGAACTAGATTCAAGATTTTATCATTGGATTATCTGTGGATGAAGTTTTTATTGTATTCATTTGATCTGTGTTTTAGATGATGAGTGAGTGATTTTTTTGAAGTAAGTTTAGTGAATGTTGATGGTATTTGAATTACCATTATGGATGTATGTAGTAGCATAGTTTATTCTATGGATTGCATCTTGCTATCGTGTGGTTAGGTGGCATAAACACTCATTATTGATATGCATGTCTGGATATGTAATAATTTTAATCATGTTTCTTTGATTTAAAGCTCTGATTCATCTCTTCCTTTTATTTAAACCCCCCCAAATGTATACTAATTGATGTTATGCAATCCTATTCCTTGTTACCAGCAAAGGCCCCTTGAACATTATAGTTATATCAACCACCGAGTGATATCGGCATAATTGAGCACCAATTACTAGAACCTTGGGATTTAGGTCACCATGTGTTATCTTTCTCTTTCAAGAGAAATAGAATAGTAATATAATTTTCTTTAATATTGTTGTGTTGTTTTGACCCTCAATAATACTCTTAAGGGATTCAGGTAGTTGAGCATAGTTTGGAGCGATTCGACGTGTTTGGGTGTGAAATAGGACCATTCCTATCATTAACATACCCACTTAGACATGTTGGAATAGTTTGTTTGGTCACATGAGTTTCTAAACAAAAGCTGCACCACTTTACAACTTTGCACAACTCGCATTTGACAACTTTTTCCCCAAGAAAAAATTCACCACCATAGGAAAACACCTCTGAGATAGAAAAAATTAAGAGAGGTTATTGTATAGGGGCTCAATGCAATCCCACAGGCTCAGACAAGAAGTTTCTAAGTGTCATGGTGTTCAAGTAACAACATGTTGAAGTTAGCAGCCATTTTGCACTTTAGACTCTTAAGGGATTTAGCCAGTTGAATGTGGCTCGAAGTGATTCACCATGTTTGGGTTCGAAAGAGGACCATACCTAGCATAAATTTACCAACACAGATGCATTAGAATATTTCATCTAGTCACATGAGTTTTAGAACAAAAGTTACACCACTTTGCAACTTTCAACTACTTGCATTTGACACTTTTTTTTCCATCAAGTAAAAAATGGACACCATGATAAAATGACTCCAAGATAACAAAAAAAGAGAGAGGTTATTGTAGAGGGGCCAAACATGATCCCATAGGTTTAGATGAGAAGTTTTTAAGCATCACGGTGTTCAAGTAACAACATGCTAAAGTTTGCAACCATTTTGCACTTCAGACTCTTAAGGGATTCAACCGGTTGAATGTAGCTAAGAGAGATTCACCATATTTGGGTGTCAAAGAGGACCATTTCTAGTGTAGACGTACCCACTCAAATGTGTCAGAATAGTTTGTTTAGTGACACAAGTTGTAGAATGAAATTTGCACCACTTTGCGTTCCATAGAAAAAAGGCAAGTTACTTTATTTGGGAATAAGTGATGATAAATTAGACTTAATAAGGCCTTGACTTGGTGTTGTGAGGTGTTTTTCACATCCACACTAGATCTTGTACCCTTTCAAATGCATTTTTTGATGTCTTGTAAAGGTATTGTGAAGTGTTGTAACACATTTCTACACTTTTCTATACTCTTCTCATTATAATTCATCTAAATGTCACCTTTTTATCACTTATCAAGTCCTATTTTAAAGTGTTGTAAAGTCTTGTAACAATATTTCATGCTTTTCTAGGCTTACTTTCACTATTTACACCTTTCTTATGCTTTATATGACCCCTTTATGCACTTACAAGACTTAATTAAGTGTAATTTTTAATGTAAACCTGACAAACAACATTAAATGTGACTTAATTCCCAACACCCACTTACAAGCCCAAGGTGGGACCCATTTTCCATGGGTGGCGAATGAGTCCCTCTTGGCTCCAAATTGAAAATAATTCAAAATTTCTTTTGGGTTTTTATTTAAAAATACCTTATGTCAGCCTGTGATGAGGTATTATCAGGTAATTAGGGCATACATGTGTATAAATAAGTGTTTTTCCACCCATTTCAACCCCCATTCATCTCTTAACTCATTTTACAAACCATTCTTCATTATTTATCCATCATTCTTCCATCTCAAGTCAAGCAAGTTAGGGTTTCATCATTTCAAGTCATTAAGATAGCAATTTTCAAACATTCAAGGGAAGATTATTTATGTTTTGTTGTAGACATTCAAGGTCAATCATCATGGAAAGGTAATGAACTCTATTATTGCATGCTTCATTACATTCTTTCTCTATTTTGGTTAATTACCTAAAAGGGGTTTGACCAAGGCAAACCCCCATGCCCTAACATCCAACATTTCTTCTTCTCTTGTTGTGTGTTTGTAGATTTTGACATCTTGAAGGCTTAGAAATCATTGAAGATTTCATTTCAAAGTTGTTGAAGCCATCTCCTCATTGGACAAGTCAAATTACCTACAAAAAGTCATTTTCAGGCCTGAATTTGATAGTTTCAGAACCAGACACCTCGAGAAGCAAAAAGTGCAAACTGAAGGCTCATGTTTCCACCTTTAAATATTAAGAAATTCAAAAGTGGACTCATTCACCATGGGTGGCGAATGAGTCCCACTTCCAAGCCAGTTTTTGGTTTTCAATATTTTTAGACACCCATTTGTCTGAAACAGGTTCCAGAATAGTTTCAGAGAATAGGGACTGATTTTCCCAGAATGTCAAATGAGTCCCACCAGGCCTAAAAATCAGCATGAAAAGAATTCTAGAATTCATTTCCAGTCTCCATCCATATCTCAGGTGCGCACTTTCAGTTTCATCCATTTTTGTTTAGTTTTTCATTCATTTCTAGGTGTTTTTGCATTGCACAATATGTTTTCAAATAAGTTGTATTTATTTAGTTTCCATTCAATAATCAATAGCTTTCATTAACTTCTTGCACTTAGATCATTGAATTTAATCATAATTACATTATATAATTCTCTATTTGAGTGAACCACTTCAATTTTGGTTTGGGGTTCTTTCTCTCTCCTTTTAGGTGAAAGAGATCCTAAGAGTGCAAGAGAATTCTATAGAAAAACACATCAAAATTGTTGGTTCATTTTGGTGAACCTGATGTGATACAACATATCACAACATGATCCAAGCAACCTTGCAACAAGTTCTTTTCCCTTCTAATGTGTAGCCAACTGACATAGCATCCATGATTCAAGGAATAAATGCTGACATTGTTTTCCACCAAAGTGAACTCCCCTCTTTGGACATGCAAAAACAAAATGAACCTTTCATGATCATAGCACAATACAAATGAAAAGGGATAAAGTGAACTCTTGTAGATACTTTTTTTGCTCTTAATATGTGTAGTGTGACCCTTTTGGATAGGCTTGGCATTGATCAATCAACCATCTAATCTGATTCTTTCTCTATTAAGGGATTTGACAATGTTGAAAAGAAACTACTAGGAGTAATCATTATACCTCTTACCATTGGAGTGGCCACCTTGAATACACCAATCCACGTTATGCCTTATGAACTTTCATGCAATATTATCTTAGGAAAATAGTGGATTCATGCAATGAGAGGTGTGCCTTCCACTCTTCATCGTAAAATGAAATACATCTACAACAACACAATCCACACACTTGATGGTAATCTTGAACCTAATAATTGTGTCTTACAACTTGAGAAAAATAAAGCAAATTCCTTAAACACATCAACATCAACTACACCAGTGGAACCTGTACACCAAAATGAAAACAAAGAACAACTTAAACAACAAAGAAAGCTTTAGACGATGATTTGGGTTCCTTGGATTTTGAACATGACTTCATGGTCGAGTACAAGATCATACCCAAAGATTCAAATAGGGAATACGAAAAAGCAAGCAATCCTTTGAAATAATCCACCTCAAGCACTTTAGAAATAGAAGAAAAATATGCAAAAAACTTTTTCAAACACAACAATGACCAACCACCCAATTCAAAATCAATGAAAAAGCTTTATGGAAAAGGTTATGAACTTGAAATGAAGGATTTTGGAACCCAAATCCCTCCTCACTCTTTTAGGGTTTTTTACCTAAAAGGGGAAAGATGGGGCAAAATGCACAATGTTTCAATCAAGATTAATGTAAGAATGGATGGAAAACAGATGAAAATTTCCTAAATGTAATGCTTGAATGCAAGAAACTACTAAGATTGATTAACTAATGAATATAAACTAGAGAAATATGAAATGTTTGAAAACACATTATGTAATGCAACAATAAACTATAAATGAATGCAAAACTTAATAGAAATGAACCAAACTGAAAGTGAGAACTTGGAATCTTGATGAAGGCTGGAAATTGATTCTGGAATGCTTCTGATGTTGATTTTTAGGCTTGGAGGGACCCATTTTCCATTCTGGGTGAATCATTCCCAGTTCTGTAAAACTGAACCAGAGCTCGTTTTGGACAAATGGGTATCTAAAAATGTAGAAAACCAAGAAATGACCCTAGAGTGGGACTCATTCACTACTCATGGTGAATGAGTCAACTTTTGAATTTTTGAATATTCAAAAATGGAATCCAAAGCTTTTGGTCTACACTTTGATTCTATATACGTGTCTACTTTTGAAACTTTGATTTCCAAACCTGTAAGTGGATTTTTGTTGATATTTTTACTTGAACAAAGAGGAAAAGACTTGAATAACCTTGCAACTTGATCTTGAATTATTTTCAATCTTCCAAGAGATCTGAATCTACATACAAACAAGACAAGAGAGAAAAATGGTGAATGTTAGGGCATGGGGGTTTGCCTAAGTCAAACCCCTTTTAGGTAATTAAACCAAAATAGAGAAAGAATGGAATGGAGCATGTAATAATGGATTTGATTACCTTTTCATGATGATTGATCTTGAAATTCTATAGCAAACCATGGAGGATCTTCCCTTGAAAGTCTAAAAAATCATGTCTTAATGCCTTGAAATGATAAAACCCTAAGTTGCTTGACTTGGAAGAGAAGATTGGTGGATGAATAATGAAGAATGAATAATAGAGATGTGAAAATGAGCTAAAATATTTGTATTTATAGGAAATTCTCTTAATTTACCCATTAATACCTCATCACAGGCCGACATGATGAAATAATAAACTCAAATTTCACTTTTTTCTCACCCAAAGGTCAAAATTGGACCAAATGCGATTCATTTGCCACACATGGTGAATGGGTCCCACTTGGATGGGACTGATTCTCCATACATGGTGAATGGGTCCCATAGGGGCCAACTTGATAGCTTAGATACTAGGTAATAAGGAAATAAGGTCTAAAATGCAACCTTGTTAGGTGTTTAATCAATTAAAGCCTTGGGATGCACAATGTGGGTTAATAGGGGCCTATTAGTGATGATGTAAATGTCAAATAGGGCTTGGAACACATAATGAAATGTGAAAGTGTAATTAAATACACTCTACAACACTAAAAAGAGGTCCACATAGCCTAGAAAGACACAAGAATCAATGTGAATGTGCAAGACACATTACAACACTAGTTTAACATTAAGATTAATTTGAAAAAACCTTCTAGATTAATGTGATAATGTATTTAGATACATTTTATAATGTTGAATTAGGGAGAAATAAATTCATTAAGTCTAGAAAAGCATGAAAGTCCTTTACAAGACTTTACAATACCTTTACAAGACATTGTTAAAAGCATGTTATTCGATTTTCCAGGGTCCAAGACCTAGTGTGGATGCATAAAATGCCTCACAACACCTAAATCAAGGCATCATTAAGTTAATTTATCATGAAATATTCCCATGTCAAGTGAAGGGTTTTTTTTTCTATGGCACATTCAACCCCCACTTTAGTGAGAGGATGAACCTGCTTCAAACTCGCACTAAAGTAGACATTCAAGAGAGATCCACATGTAGGTCAAGCCCCAAAGATACAAAATCATGCAAAGGAAAGATGGAAAGAAAGACGGGGTGGAAAAGATGTACTCACTTTGGGCCGATGAAACTTCTTGGTTGTCCGTCGGGTGAGAAGGCCAAAAGAAATGGTTTAGTTACAAAGTCATGCTAGTGTGTTGGCTTCCCATTGTATAATGAGAAAAGTCATGCCAATGTGTCGGCTTCCCATTATACCAACCATACCAAAGTTATGCTTCCTAATAACATTGATAAGGCACCACAATGAAAATGCTTTTGTAATTTTTTTTGAATGATATGTAAAAGTTTCTTTAAAGGGGATTTTTCTTTGTTTATGTAAGGTCTTCTTCTTAGGGATAATTGTGCCTAATGTGTCCAAGAGAGGATAGGTTGAGAGGTTAGATCGTTATTCATGGGATGCCTCATTCACATCAGGCCACTTTAGTTGATCAGTATACCTAGTGCTAGATCGTTATCCATGGGATGCTTCATTCACATTAAGCCACTTCAGTTGATCGTACACTCTTGGAAGGAATCAAACCAATGAAACCACCAAGGAGAGGACACATCACAAGAAAAAATAAATCACACCATGAAATTTTCAAGTAAATGTTGTCTATGTATGCCCCCAGTTTAAAGTGGTTGCTAACACCATTACTGTGAGAAATTGCTTTAAAGTAGAAGAGAAGAACATGAGAGCTTATCCAAAAATCCCTATGCCAGGTCATGTGTTTTCGATAAGCTACGTCATGAAGAAAGGGATTATGTCATATGCAAGTCAATCTTAATACATTTTTTCCACATCCCAAGAATTCTCTTATATGTTCATGAAAAGTTAACAATTAGCCAAAAGAGACAATGACAAGTGAAATACGGGGATAAAGCCTTCAAACCCCTTTCCCCCACTTAGTGCAGAACAAGGGTGAGCTTGAAGTAGATGACGGTATGTTGCCAATTGCAATGGATGCAAAACATGTAATAGTAAGTATTTTATGGTACTACAACTATTACAAGGCAAGGGGCAACAACTAATGTTATTTATATATTGATTTAGGATGTACCAAGGTTAAATATTTCTTGGTAGAATTTTTTGTGACAGTATGGATGTTGAGTGAAGGTTTGTTGGATGGGTTGATGGCTATGAAAGGATAATCACAAAGACCATGAGTTGGAAGAATGAGGGTGGGTGTATTGTGAGCTTGTTTCTTAGTACACATAGGGTGATGATGAAGGGTTGAATTGTGTTGAGTAACAATAGTGGTGATGATATGAGAAGAAGGCTCAATTTGGTTGTTTTTTTCTTGAAGGTATGATTCTTATGTGTCATAATATCAACCCTAGGAGGAGAGCTAATATGCTCATCACATGTCATAATGGAATTTGGAAAGATAGCTTCATTGCTCATAGGGGAGGCATCAAGAAAAATATAACTAGGAGTTTCATGGTTACTAGTGATTAGACTTTTTTGTTCAAATAGATCTACCACCACAATATCTTCTAACACTAAACTATCTTCTTCATGCGTAGAGAAGATATTAGGAGAAGAAAATGGTAGATTGTCATGATTATCAATACTAGGTAAGGTAGGAGAAATGATTTTAGATTTGTGTGTCATAATGTTGTTGGAAGGGGAAGGAGGAGGAAGACAAGAAAGTCTTGCATGATCTCCAATAATTGTGTCTTATTTCATCAAGATATATGCATCACCAATGGGAGAGATATCAAGAGAAGAACAAGTATGATTATCATGATTATTGATGCTTGCATCCTCTTGTGTCAAACCTTTAGTGGATGAGCTAGAAGAGATGAAGTATTTAAGAGCTTCATCTAACATGTCTAAGTCATCACTAAAAAAAGGTTTGGGGGATAATTTATCATCAATTTGTTTAGGCTTCTCATGACAAGCTTTAGAGGATGAAGTGAGTGAGATAAAGTCCTGAAGAAATTCATCGAACTTGTCCACATCACCGCTACTAAGAGGCTTAGATGAGAGGGTTGTTCAAAATTGGATCATTTGTTTGATTGGATCATTTGATGTGTTTTGTGATTGATTGTTTATATGTGCTAGTGTTTTCTCAATGTAAGTTGATCTAAAAGGACTATGAAATAGAGTTGAAAATGGAACTTACAAGAGTCTAAATGCCATGAATTTAAACAATGCTTATTGCTAATGATTTAGATGTATGAGAAGCTATGTAAAATGGTAAAGACATAGAATTCAAATGTAAATTTTCATATTTCAAACAAAGTAATTCACTAAGAACACTATGCAATAATATGAAAATGAAATGTTGCAAATGCACAATTTGAATTTGAACAATGTGATGAGCTCAGGATATGCTCATAATTTGAGTATTATGATGTATTTTTAATATCTCTACTCTTATTGCTAATGGACGTTTTAACTCTTTTATTAAATACTTTTTATCTAAAAATGGGTAGTATCCTGTAGTAATACATTCCTATATTCCTGCAGCTTAACATCTCTATGTGTCTTATTAATTACCCTATTTGATCTCCCAAATGACTGATATAATGTAGGTGGTTTTCGAATAATGAGATAGATTTAATATGTGATTAATGAATTTATCGTGTTGTTTTCCATGCATGTTTTCTTTCACTTATGTTTCCATGTGCATCGCAGGTTGTTGAAGGGAGTATGAACGAGTCAAGTGCAACAAACTTTGGCCTTGTAGTAAAGTCCATTTGTAGCACGGTGTCAAGGAAGTTGTTCCAGCGAAGACTCTCTGTCCGGGTCGTTGGGAAGAAACCTAAATGATCATTAACCTGGGAAAAGTGGAATGCTAAATCCTCTTTGTATCGTGTTGAACGAATATGCTTCTATTTATGAGAAGTTTGTTCCTCGGTTTCAGGATACACTTATGTCCACGTCTTTCTCTGTTAGAGTTAGGTACTTAGTTGCTTTTCTAGTTTAAATAAGTGTTCGTCCTGCGCGAGTGAGAAAGCAGAGTATGTAAAAGTTAGTATTATAATAAGAGATAGAGTTTTGTATTATTTTTCATATGAGAAGAACAATGTATATCATTTCGAGTTTATGAATAAAAGCCGATGAATATCTGAGTTTAATTCTTGCATAACTAGTTGATGCTTGCTAAGGGGGCCCACTTAGTAAGTATCTGTAGTTAGTTAATTACTCGTTTATGTCCTGTTGATCATAATTTGGATTTCATTCTTGAAAGTTTTAGTGCAAACTCAGTCTTATATTGTTTATGCAGCATCAGAAATCCATCCCTTTGTTTGTTCCTACAGGATAAGGCCAGTTCATAGTTTGTTTCTCAGTTATAGTTGTCATGATTTCTGCTTTGATTAAGTTTAGAAGGCTTTGCATTACATTCCTATAGCATAAGTAGAATTCCTTTCATGCATTTATTTCTAGTAAATCATGATTGAAACTGGTTCTTAGTGCACATACATTGCCACTCCATTTCAAGTATACGTTCCCTAGTTTGACAATGTAAATGAATGACCATAAGAAGATGTTAGTCGCCTGCTGGAATGTCCAATTCCTAGGTTAGGATTTGTCGTGACTTTTATATCCTTTTGTGGATGCGACCATTTTTGGCACCATTATTGAGGATGGTGTCAAGCTCAGAACCTGTCATAGTCATTGTTAGTAATAGTTTAGTATTCAAGCATTTTAAAATCCCTTCAATTTATAGTTCACTCTATTGCATGCATAGAAGAAGAGACACTTTGGGAAGATTCCTACCTAACCTTCCATTCCTTGATAACAATCTTGATCCAACTTATAATCTATTTGAGGAAGGATGAGATCAAGATATCAATCTGTTTACTGAAAACCTACTTGTTGAACTTCCATTTGATCTAATTGACAAAGAACCTGAAGAAAACCCATTTTATTTGATACTCCATCAAGCAACTATGGCACGTAATCCACCTAATCAACCTCCTGCTTTTTAATTCCCCATCATTTCTCAACAAGATAATGATAACCTTAAAAGTATTCCTTCTTCATTACTTCCCAAGTTCTATGGACTAGTTACAGAGGAACCAAAAACTTTCTTGTTTGAGTTTGATATCCTTTGTCACAGTTATGACTACACTTCAGATGCTCACAGGTTGAAGTTGTTTCCTGCTACTTTGAAAGAAGGAGCCATTAGATGGTTTATGAGTTTGGGAAAAGGTGTTGTTGATAGTTGGGTAGCCATGCAAACAAAATTTCTTGAGAAATACAAGGAATATTGTAAGAGTGGTAGTAAGGGTGATGATATATTTAGAATTCAACAAAAGGAGGATGAAAGCCTAAAAGACTATATCTCAAGATTCTTTTTTTCCCTGAAAAAGAATTCAGACCATACTCTCAATGAGGAATCTCAGAAACTACTTTTTCTAAGAGGAATCAGTGAAACTTGTATTGATGCCCTAGATTTGATGGAGGAGGAGATATAACCCAACTGCCTTGGGATGATATCAAGAAGATATGTCTTAACTACTCTTGAGAAATTGTTAAAAAGGGTATAGCTCATCAAGCCACAATAGGGAAGTCTTCTACTAATAGAATTTCACGGATGGAGATCACAAATTTGTTTTCTGACTTCAAGAAGGATATCATAAACAATATGGCTACACAGTTGGATACTATGCAAGCTCAGAAGAAACATGAGGAAGCTGAAGCAATGTTGACTGAGTTCTGTCCACATTGTAGACAAAAGAAACGTGACTGCAGATGTAAGATGGTGGCTAACTTGGAGGCTAAGAATTTACCTACTGACTTTAAGATGGTAGAAGGTGATGATTACCAAGTATTCTTCATTGCAAAAAGGTAACCATGGGCTTAAAGACAAGGTATGCCTCAAGACCCTTTGACTTTTGGTAATCCTTATTCTAATTACAATAACCAATGACAACCTACATATGACCCAACACCACCTTGGAATACTTCTAAAACTCACTGGCCTAACTATTAGAGTCCTCAAAGGAAATATCCTCAAGGAGGTTGGTAGCAGCCACAAGGACAATGGACTCCACCCCCAGGTAACTGGCAACATAATTCCCAATGGAGAAGTCCACAACAATGGCAGAACCAATCTCTTGGCTCCTTGCAACTTCAGCAGCCACAACCTTCGGCCCTCATGCGACCTCATGCAAAACCTGTAGGAAATACTATCCCTCCAAAACAAACCCCTATGCCTGCTCAACCATTGCCAAATCCTAATAATAAGAAGCAGCAGCAGCCTATGTATCTTGCAAAAGTCAATCAGTATCCAGCTTATGCCCTGAATATTCATGATATCCATCTCAGATTTGGAACCACTCTTCCTTCTCCATAGCCTCCTATAATTACAGAGATTCTAGATTCTTCCTTTGAACAACCTACTAATCCTTTAGAACATATACCTATATCAGATACTGTCTCTAAGGAACTTGTCCTGTAGCATTAGGCCAAACCACCTTTTCCTCAGAGATTGTAAATAACTACATCAAAGTCTATGGAAGAGCCTACCTTTGATATTTTGGAGCAAATAAAGAATGTACACATTCAAATTCCCCTTTTTGAAGCCATTAAAGATGTCCCAATTTATGGAAAAGCCATTAAGGAGGCCTGTTTAAAGAAACCAAGAAGAAAGAAAAAGGATCCCCAAACTATCCATGTTCTAGGATAGTTGGCAGATATTATGTTAGGGAAGGTAGTCATTCCAAAATATGCTGACCTTGAGAGTCCTATGGTACAAATAAATATTAATGGTCAAATAGTAAAGAATGTTTTGATAGACCTTGGTGCAGCCATAAATGTAATGACTAAGTATACAATGAAGTGTTTGAAAATCCCAATAATTCGGTCTACACCTACCATTCTGCAGCTTGCTGATAGTTCCATAGTAAAACCTGATGGAGTGGTAGAAGATATCATTGTCATCCTTGAGTCTTGGAAATACCCAACAGACTTTGCCATATTGTCTATTAAGGAAACTTTGGGAGAATTTCCTATTATCCTAGGTAGACCATGGTTAGCTACGACTGATACTTTTATAGGATGTTGTTTAGGAGATAATGACAATTTTTGATGGTTAGTCAAGAAAGAAATTGGCTTTATATCCTCTTGCCTAGCCTCAACTGGACTAGTCTCAACCACTTTGGCCAGATTTAGGAGAAGAAACTAAAGAAGTCAATTCATTGGCTCATCTAATGATGTTGCAAACTAATCTGTTTTCATAGCTTCAGAGTGAAGATGACCCGTTTTTACACATTTTGCAGTCCAACCCTGATCTGAGTAGTCCATCTATTGCAGATCGCTGTCCTTAGCAGTGTTTCCTACAGCAACTAAATTTTGAGAGCCTGTCACCTGAATCTCTTGCAATTTATCATAACTTTCTTCCACATGAAATATAGACATCACCTTTCTCAGTAGCCTCCATGAATGATCTTACCAACCAAGTGGAAATGTCTCTAGGTCGCTGTCTGAACATCAATAATAAGTTGCCTCAATTTCAACAAGCTTCCCTAGTCACAATGCTGCAAGATCAACATAGAGATTTTGCATGGGACTATGGGGATATGAAGGGAATAGATCCTCAACTCTGTACTCATAGGATCTACATTAAGGAAGACTGTTTACCTATTAGACAACCTCAAAGATGGATAAACCTAACACTCAAGGAAATAGTTAAAACAAAGCTCCATAAATTGCTTGATGCTGGTTTTATCTACCCCATTTCAGACAATCAATGGGTATCTCCATTGC
>VDFB02325498.1:102345-131100 GCA_007258455.2 Sequoia sempervirens
AAATGGAGTGTTACTCTAGCCATCCCCCTACACATTCAAATATCACGATGCATGGTACACAACAAAAAGCATAACTCCTGTCCTCAGAGAAAGGGATTCTATGTTGGAAGATTAGACCACCGAATTTTATTGGTATCCCAAATTATCAAACGTAAAAGTCTTTATTATGACATGCGGATGAGAATCACTATTGACTCAAATATTTTAGCTCGACTTCGCAAATAACGTGTAATATGACTGATGAATTATGCACATCGTCTTCTTTAATCCAATCCTATCTTTTGTCAATACTTTCACTTTCACAGGCCCTCTAATTCAACCTCGTCGCTGCAAATGTCTACAACCTCACATGTTCAGCTCACAAGAATCATTACAAGAGAAGGAATAACTAGTATCAAATTTCTAATTACTAGTTATTATTATGATGATCTTTTCTTATAACATAATCAAATGCCAAAATCCGTTTATGATATAATCAAAGTGGGCTTGTCGATTCCACTTTACCAGACAAACTTGATAGAAAAACTAAACAAAAACAAATGCCTAAAGATTACAGTACACTATTAACAGCAAAATAACCAGAAAATATAAATCTGTAAAACAGCGAGGCAGAGAATATAAAACTGTTATATTAACTCAGAAAATGCAGCAAATGTCTTCTTCAAACTTTATTAGAAAAAACAAAGAGATATATACAGAAAACAGTAACTACTAAAAAGATATCAAAAGTTACGTTGGGAAACTTTTCCAACCCAAATTAGCTAAAGCAGAGACGATGGGAAACTATCCCAAACTAACAGCAGTTTAAAAACAGATTTTACTTATTTTAACAATACTGATTTGAAAATGTGTAGAGAACAGCTGATAGGATTGAATTCTATGCCCTAACAGCTCTGCTAAGCTGTTATAAATGTAGACCGTTTTCCTTACATTTTCACAGCTCTCCATAGCTTCTACTATCTACTCTAATATTGTTTTCAGGTACCAATGGCCGGTATATATGTGGTGGTGGCAGTAGGCTTGTTAATGGTAAGTTTTGAAGTTGGTTTGAGTTCAGAAGTGAACTATAATGTGGAAAAGGAGGCAGGTTGGCAGGAAGCTACTGCTACATGGTATGGCAGTCCTAATGGAGATGGAAGTGAAGGTATTCACACTAACACCCATCAATAGAATATATTTTTTATAATCACATTAAGATTGTGTGTGACTGTGTATATATATCAATTGATTGTGATATCAGGTGGAGCCTGTGGATATGGTAGCCTTGTGAAGACAGCACCCTTTGGGTCACGGGTAAGTGCAGGAAGTCCAGATCTGTTCAAAGGTGGTAAAGGCTCTGGAGAATGCTATCAGGTATATTATAGCTTATAACCTACAAGTTTCACTTTATATCTCATATGGTTCTTAGGTTTGGAATTATTAAATGGGGGATGCTTTAGATAAAAGTTGATGTAAATTTGTTTTTAAGATTTTATTACTTAATTTTTTTTTTGTTATATTGATCTAGACTCATGTTTTCAGGTAAAATGCAAGGAGAGCGGTGTATGTTCACAAACACCTGTGAATGTAGTCATTACAGATGAATTTCCAGGGTGCCCATCTAACCATTTTGATCTTAGTGGAACTGCCTTTTCAGACATGGCAGTTAGTCCTGCTAAAGTTTCAAGTCTTCTTAAAGAAGGAGTGGTTTCCATTTTATTCAAAAGGTGTTTTTAATTTAAATAGATTTGATTATTAAATTGTGTTTATGTTTCTGGCTGTTGTAATTTATAGATTTTAAGAGTGATTATTTCTATCTATTTTTTTTAAATATATGTGACACTTTTTATAAAGGGTAACATAGATATTTATTCATAAATAAAAAATTATTTATTTATTTTTAATGATTTCAATCATTTTTGTTGATAGTTTTGCTTTTTATTTGTCAGGGTATCTTATGAATATCCTGGTAAGAAAATTGCATTCCATGTGAATGAAGGATCAACCAATTACTGGTTCTCTGTCCTTATTGAGTATGAGGATGGAGATGGTGATCTTCAAGAAGTCGATCTAAAGCAAGTAAGATTTAATTTAAGTTTTAGCTATAAGTTTCTATAACATAATTGCATACCATAATGTTCTTAATAATTTTATTATTTTTTTGGTTGTAGGATAACTCAAATACATGGAAAGGACTCAAGCAATTGTGGGGCGCCTACTGGTCGTTAGATGAGGGCCCATTGATTGCTCCATTTTCAATTCGATTGAAATCTCTTTCTTTAGGAAAGACACTTACTGCATACAATGTTATTCCAAAAAATTGGCAACCCAATGCTACATATATATCTCATGTTAATTATATCTAATCATCATTAAAATGATTTACCACATCCAACATATCAACCCATTTACCATACCATGCATGTACAAATTATCTCATTTCCAACCCATTTACTGTTTCATACGCCAAAACTAGTGTTGAAGAAAGTTGAGTGTGAGTATGTAAAGTTGAAATGTTATCTACTTATGTTTCTTCTCGCCTATAGTCAATTTTCATTTCATACTATTCTTTTTAATTAATAAATATCATATAATCAAGATAACGTTCAAACATTGCATGTGAAATTATTTCTTTTCAGAATTTGGCACATTGCCAAATCATTACATGATGTCAAATATGTAATTATTTATGGAAAATATTATTAAATAGGAGTGAATATAGTTTTATTTCTATTAAGGATGAACAATACACAAAAATTCAAACAAAGAAAATATCTTAAGATGTTCCTCATCCTCGTAAAATATTGTAAATGATCTTATACATTAATTTATTAACATTCAAAACTCATAATTTTCTTTGAACAAATATTAGAATAGATAAGTTGATTGTGATTTATTATAATTTAGATGTATATTCATGAAATGAATCTTTAGGAGTTTATAAATCATCTAAGGAGTCATGATATCTTTAGTTAAGCTATTGGGTGAATTTATTCAATAAATATGAACCATGATTTAAGGTGTAACTTGATGATGCAATTAAGATGCTCTAACATTATACTATGGTGATCTTAGGTGAATAATATTTTGATCATTCTACAATCTTTTTAGTTTTTAAGTATTTTTTCTAATGAATTATTGAACATCCATAAACACAATAACTTGGCACACAAATCAAGACAAATATGCACTAGACTAGCTAACAAAAGCTGGGAAGGATTTTAGCAAGGCTTAGATTTTAAAATCTCAATATTCATATCCACGAACACATAAACAAATTTGGCCAATCAATCACCCATGTTTCTAATCTAGGGTGGAAAAAGGGACATCTACAACTTGAAACTAATTTCTAGGGATGGGTGATCATACAATCATGATAGAATAATTTTTTGAGTTAAATATGAGTCAAATTTCATGCAATAATATGTTATTATAGCTTTTTTATTATGTGATGAAAACTCTAATTAAAATGATCCAAAAAGATTTTAAGAAATGGCATGGGTACATGCAATTTTCACCATAATGTTTTGCTCCCAATTTGATGTTGCATGGAAGCTACTATGTTGTTGCATGCCAAAGTACAAAAAGACGTCAAATAGAAATTAATTTATTTTCAAAATCTCAAAGGTTGTGAGTATGCTCAAATGATATAGGTATGGCTTTTAGTTCCTGAGTTTTCCTCATAATATTGCTCTTGATAAAAACCTACAATAAAGAAAATCATGCAATGAGAATAATCTATCACATATTTAAAATAAACACTAACTACAACTTTCTTGAAAATTAATGTTTAAACAATAAAAAAACAAATAGGATAAGGATAAGATATTATGTGTAAGAAGAAAGTGGTAAAGCTTTGACTAAGAATAAAAATGATAAAAATATGATTAAGGGAAAGACTTTGACAATGTAGAGAGAAAGGTAAATTTTCCTTCAATAGAAGAATGACTATGAGTCTATCACTTCAAAATATAACTAAAAAATTAGCAAGGGTGGCATATGTTCCCTCCACCCAAATTGGTTTCATACAAAGGATGAAATGAGTAAATAATATAATCATGAAAAAATTATGTAAACATGGTAAAATATATCATCATGCGTGGTAAGTGATGTAGGAGCATAAAAGTCCTAGAGTTAACCTTCTATGTTAAAAAGAATATTTCTAATAATATTTTTTTGTTTTGCAACTATTACTATCATTTAGTTTACTATAATTTATTTCTTTTTGCAATTTGAAAATACTCACTTTAGGTAGATAGTTAGAAATCATCAAGTGGCTAGTTAACATTGCATTTTGAATTGTTATAGTTCTAAACATTATCCAAAACATGCTAATTTTATTTAATTTATATTTGATAAGAATTTATTGTAAGTTGAATCATGAATTTATTAGAAAATGGCACCTTAAATTAGATTATGCACTAGAGTATTTGATATTGAATAGTGTAAGGAGGTTACCTATTTACTTATCAATCCTTATAGAGTTCACATATTGAGCAACATTATGTTTTGGGACTCATGTGATGTACAACCAAAGATGGTGAGTCTACACATTTCAAGGAGATTCACACAATTTTGAGGCCAACTCAAAGTTGAATTCATTTAATGGTGCACTATATTTTTTAATTGGCGTTAGCTTTCTGCTTATTTCCTTGTATATTTTTTAATGGATAGTGAATAAGCATGTGGGAGTTAAGATAGTTCTAACAAAGTATCATAGAGATATCATAAGATATTTAGTCTAAATTAAGAGGTGTAATGCAGGAAATAGAGTTCCAGATCTTTGGAAGATGAAACAGACAAGGGGAATACGACTCTCCTATTTCACTAACATCACATTCAAAGGGAGATCTAGAGATCTCAAACTAGGGATGAAGAGAAGGAAATAGATCTGCAATAAGGTGCCCTAGGGTCTGATTAGAGACTAAAGAGGGGTTCACCACCAAGTTGGGGCTTGGAAAGACAAGAAATGAATAAAATATGCAAAGTACCATGCAAAACCTAACAAGATGACCTAGGAAATGAAATTGAATTACATAATATCAAAATGGAAATGAATAGAAGTGCACTTGAAAGAGTGATGAGGTTGAAAAAAGCTTCAAAACCCTAAAAAAAAAAAATTTAAGGCCCACTGGTGTTAGTGTAGGTTTTTTAATATTTATTTTTCCTACACATTATTAAGCATACTTAGGTTATGTGAGACATGGTTTATGTGAGGAAACATGATGTAATCCATCGATTACATGTGTCGCTCTCACCCACACATGGGTGGTTGAGTCTCACACCCTCTTTTGGAATTTTATGCCACCTCACAAAACCTCTATCTTGGCTCTTTTTGAGTAGGTTATGCCACATGTTTGACATTTTTCTAGTCATTGCTCCCACCTAATTTGGTTATTTGGGAGTTATTACCCCTTTTAGAATTGTGTTCCCATATTTAGCTATATAATCAACACTCACCTCTCCCTCCTATCTAGTTTAGATGAGCTCATATCAGCTCAGTCAGTTCAAGGGAGTGCCAATGCATATTTTATCATTTTGAGTGTGATAATGTCATTATTCTATTATTGCACCATATTCTAGCATTTCATCCTCTTCCTGCTCTCACGTGGAAGGTTAATGTTGGTTTTTCAGGTGATCCTGGGTGCTTGAGTTCATCAACAACTCTTACATGGTATCAGAGCATTTAGATCTGCAAGCCCCTTCTTGATTTGGGAGGAATTCAACATTGAACTTTTTCTAGGAGCATTTTGAGCCAATTGGACTATGCCATTGAGTACAGAAGGCCCAAAACCCCCCCATTTTCATAAATAATTTGTCCAATTTGGACAAAGTTGAATTTGGGGATTTTTTTTTTGCTCATTGACCCCTTGCACTTGCACGCATATTGAGGTGAACTAGTTGAGTAAAATTATTATTTTTTCACAATTTATGTTATAAAAAAAATTGTTTATTTATAAAGTTTTGTTGAAATTTTTTGAAAATTAATTGTAAATATTTTTTTTAAAGTTTTTTTATCAAATTTGTTTTGAAAAAATATCAAAAAAATAAAAAATTGAAAAAAAAGGGCTTCAAAAGCCTGTGGAGGCTTCAAGGTATATTGTACCCTGCCACAACAGGTATGAGGCATAGGCCCTAGCGGCCCCACTGTCAAATCATCTGACAGCAAAAATACAAAAGCGATGAAATTTTAAATTTGGTGGTCCCACATTTCATATGTAACAGCCAGTGTATAAAAAAAATGGTGAATTCTTTACAAATCAGTATTCAATTCAAACAGCGGCTAACATTTTTCTAAAAATTGACACTTCAATATCAAATTCGGCGTCTAGTTGACTAGAATCAGTGATTTTAGAAATTTCTTGGCAATAGTACAAGATTTAGGAGCTTGGAGGAATGTTCCATGTCATCTACAGATTCCGACCGAAATTCTTCAAAATCTAGTGATGTTCATATGAATGTCATTTTTCTACACATAATCTAGTGGATATTCTTCATAGGGATGAATATTCTTTTTGACGGGCTCGTAGCCATCAAATTTAACATCGTCAATTGCTGACATCAGTCTATGTCAGCAATGACATCAACATTCCATTTGGATTTTAGGCCCCCCTCACCTTTTGAGTTTTGAGTTTTGAAGGTGATTTTTAGAGGTCCATAACTCAGCTATATAGAGGCCTTTTCAGGAGCAATTTTTTTTTTTTTGATTTGGGGTAGAATTTCATAGGATTCATAGTGGAGTCATATGTTTTTGCTCAAAGGATCTATATTTTCTAGAAAATTAGTTTTCTCAACAAATCTGAAGGACAACTCTTGTTTTTGGAACTTCAAACGATTGTAACTTTCACATACAACCTCAGATCAAGGTGATTCTTTGTTTGAAAGTTGATATTTTTTTTAGCACTACATAATGGTGCTACTTTGAGGTTATGATTTTGAGATTATTTTGTACTTTCAGTAGTTGGGTCCAATATTGGACATTGTAAACTCTGGTAACAACTCCAAAATTGTAAACACACTAATTATAAAGTGCCACCATCATGTTTTTTTGGGGGGATCATTGATTGAGTGAATTTGGTGGGGGTAGGGGGTGGGGTGTTCTTGTGGTGTTTTGATTTCTTTCATTTCTTTGTTGTGTTTTCTTACAATGGGGAAACATAACATTGAACTCCTAACTCCATATAATTATGCATCATGGAAATAATCGAGTATGTGTAGGATCATGATGGGCAAAAAGTGGCAATATGATGGGTATGTGTAGGGTATGTGGCTAACAACTTTTTTTTAACCCAAAATTGATAAAATGAAAAGTGTTTTTAAAGGAGATTCTCAGCTTTCCACCAATATAAATTATGTTTTTACTTTGAATTTAATAAGTAATTATTATTCATTTCTATTTGAATTCTGACTAAAGTCGATTGATAAGATTGAAGAAAACATCTATAGCTTTCAAATGGTATCAAATTTTTGATTAAAATATGTGTCATTATATGCTTTGCATAATATGGTTTTAAAACAATTGAATTTCATGAAGTTTTGACCAAGTTAAGATGGTCAGACATACAATTTTTATATTTTTAAAAGTTGTAATAAAAATTCATAATTAATTATCTACTCAAAAAAAAATTAAAGAAAAATATGCATCACAATGGGACATGAGTCCTCTTATTATATCTAAAATATTATAAAAAAATATTATCCTTTTATTGTGGTTAGGGTGGTCAAACAAACACCTACTTATTTTTTCTTTGAAATTTAAGTGCTACTGCATTGAAATTTCAAATTTTTCACCAAATAGATTTTTTTAAAAATAAACCTAGCATTTTAGAAACTACATTCAATTTTCTACAGATTCTATTCTTACATATTTTTGAAATAATATAGATAACTTATTCAAATTTTTACATCAAGTTGCCTAACTCTTATTTTTCTAAATTTTTTGCCACTTAAGGGCCTGTTTTTTTCATGATGATACTGCACATTCCCAATCAATATGAAATTATCCAAGGGGAAAAGGTTGCACAGGATATGTAAAATAATCTATTCCTAAACCTATTGACGTTGGTGCAAAAGCTTTGTGGGAGATCAATCATGAGAAAACTCTAGGTTATATTTTTTCACTAGTCTCTTTTGATTTACAATTTCATCTTGAATCATGCAAGACACCTAAGGAGGCTTGGGAGACTCTTCAAAAATTTTATGGTAAAACTAATAAGATTAGGGGTTATCAAATTGATAATGATTTGGTGAATCTTGATCCTAAATTTTTTTACCGCATCCAAGACTATATCTCCAAGATTAAGCAACTAAGATCATAGTTAAAGGATTGCAAAATTGATAAGGAGGATTTACAATTGATTTTGAATGTGTTATCCAAGCTTGGTCCTAAGTATTCCATTCTTTTTTTTGGATTTCACACCAATAGGATTTCTATGGAAACTGCATATGTTGTCCCTACATTTGATGCATTTCTAGATCTTCTAATCCAAGAGGAAATGATGTTGATTCAAATGGGTCTCATCAAGGTTTCCAAGTCACAATCATTGGTAGCTAGTGAGCCTAAGGTATATAAATAATCAGGATATCCTGATAAAAAACAAAAGAAGAAAAATAACAAGCCACAGAAAGAATTTGAATCCTCTTCCTCAAAAGGGGAATCATATAAAAAGGAGAAGCCCACATGTGCATATTACAAGAAATCTAGGCATGATGAACATCAATTGTTATTTAAAAAAAAATGATGAGTTGAAAAATATTTTAGCAGAGAATAAAATCAATTTTCATTCAACTATGTCAAAGGATTAATCATTTTCTTCTAAACCAAAGTCATAGAAACAAAAGGGGAAAGCACTTGTGCCCATTGCAAATTTTGAGTTAGGGAGATGGATCCTTGATCTGGAGCTTCACACCACATGGCTTCATCACGGAGTATGTTCTCTTCATTTGAAACCTGTTCATCACCAAACATCCTAATGGCCAACAACACATATATGTGTGTTTGTGGGAAAGGATATATTGGCATAGACGAAGGATCATTCAATGACATGTCCTTTTTGTTCCTTCATTGTCAACAAATATCCTTTCTATCTATCAGATCACACATGGTGGGGAAGGAAAAAGTGTTGAGTTCACACCAGATTCTATGATTATTCAAGATTTGCATAGAAAATATATTGTTGCAGTTGGGGAGGTGAATCATCAATCTCGAGCATACACACCTCACATTTTTCCTTTAATGTTCCTTCGGCTGATGTACACACTCAGGCATCTAGTGTGGACACTTTTGAGTAGATTAAGTATGGTCAAGTGAATCTTAGTATTATTTCAATTGAGGTTCAAGAGACATGTGATGAGACTTCATCTTCTACATCACCTATTTTTTCTAATGATATTGGTATTGCTACATCCATGGATTCTATTGATTTAGTGCAATAGAGCATTCATTGTCTTCTAGACATAGCTACTTGGGATAAGTACTTGACTCTGGACATTGCAAGTAACTTGTTTTGTGAGTCCTATCTTACAGACTTGGAGGAAAAAATTGAGTGCATACATCTTCTCTTTGATGAAGTTTCTTCATCTTCTTCAAATATTGAGGGGGGACCTTTTGACCCTCTTGTTCTTTAGGTACCCACATGATCATTCTTCATAGTTTGACATGACTATGGTTACTATTTAGCACCATTTGGAGGAGGCACCTTTGTATTCAGAGGAGATACTTTTGTCTTCAAATTTTGTTCTACATCCATCTCCACTAGGTTTTGGATTGTCATCTTCTATAGTGTGGCCTAGAACACTTGATTTGATGGTTGTAACTTTTGGCATCGACATGGGGACACCTAAGTAGAGTTAAGAGACATCATACATTTTTATTATTCTTCCTTCATATTCCTTTTAGGAATGGGAAGATATCCTACATGCATCCTTGGTTTTCTTTCTTCCTAAGGGGAGGAATATTTTTCGGTGATCTTGGATCATCTTCAACTTCTTGTGTCGAGCATTCACCAGCAATGCATGAGATTCTACATTGGGGGACTATATGGTCTCTCTTCTTCTTCTCTCTTTGGGAGGAGTTTTTTCTAATGAGTTTTCTTTTTCTAATATTTTGAGAGTTTTCATCATTATACATGAGATATCTAACATGGTCGTGTAGCCGAGACCCATCTTTTCATTGTTTCATCCTATCACCCACCTAAGCTATGCTTAAGGGGGGTGTTAGTGTAGGTTTTTTAATATTTATTTTTCCTACACATTATTAAGCATACTTAGGTTATGTCAGACATGATTTATGTGAGGACATGTGGCATAATCCATCGATTACATGTGTCGCTCTCACCCACATGTGGGTCTCTTTTGGAATTTTATGCCACCTCACAAAACCTCTCTCCTATCTCTTTCTAAGTAGGTTATGCCACATGTTCAGTATTTTCCAAGTAGGCATAACTACCACCTAATTTGGTTATTTGGGAGTTATTACCCCTCTTGGAATTATGTTCCCATATTTAATGATATAATCAACACTCACCTCCCCCTCCTCTCTAGTTAAGATGAGCTCATATCAACTCAGTCAATTCAAGGGAGTGCTAATGCATATTGTATCATTTTGAGTGTGATAATATCATTATATTCTTTATTGCACCATATTCCAGAATTTCATCCTCTTTCTTCTCTTGTGTGGAAGGTTAATCTTGGTTTTATAGGTGATCCTAGGTGCTTGAGTTCATCAACAACTCTTATAACTAGGAATCATATGCTAGTCTAGGTGATTTAGTCCCAGACTGAGTTTTCTGTGCCAAAAATAGAATCTAATAGTGCTTAATTTGAATCTCTTGAAACCCAAAAAATGGTAGTACTGGGACTTATACACCCAAGGTGGTGTATTAGTCCCAATATTATTTTTTGAAGGGTTAAGACCTGGATCTACTCTCCTATCTCTACTCTTCCTACCACACTTTGTTTTTGGGTCTTAAACTCTAATTTGAAACCTGTAGGAGACTTTTAGTGAAGTTGACAACCTTATGATGACTTGATGACTTTCTTCAATCTTGCAACCTAATCTTCAAAGGATCATCAATCTCAAAGAAACCTAAATCTACAATCACACACCAAAGAAAAGAGAAAACTTGTTGATTGTTAGAGAATAAGGGTTTTCCTTCGCCAAACCATGTTTAGGTAATTAAACCAAATGATGGAACAATGAAATAAGGATATGAAGCATGAAACATGGGATATGAAACATGAACAATGATACCTTGAATGATGTCTTGTAAATCTGTAATCTAACATGAATTGGCCATGAATAATATCGATCTTGATCTTGAACTTTGGTATGAAACAGTGCTTGTACATGGATCTTAATGCTATATCACAACACTAGCTCAACAACATGATTGATACTTGATGACCTTAACTTGATAATTGATCTTGAATTGCTGCAATAAATGATGAAGAAATATTCCCTTGAATGCCTTATAAATGATCTTGAATACTCTTTTGAAATCTTGTAAACTCTTGAATGCTCTTGTGAACTCAATATAAGGAATGCTCTCTTGAAATTCTTAGGTGAAAATGAGTGAAATAACCTTGTATTTATACTTGTTTATGCCAAATTTCCCAAAATTACAACACTACAAGCCAACATCAGATCTAGGAGGATGAAATCCCACCAAGAATTTGAATTAAATTTAATTTTGGGCCACATGGGACTCATATGTCAAAACTGGAGTATGAGTCCTATTAGAATTAACTATGGGACACATTTTTCAAAAATGCTTAGAATGACATAAAATTAGGATTGAGGCCCCAAAACCTAGGTGGGAATCATACACCCAAGGTGGCATATGAGTCCCATATCACTAAATCTAGGCTACACAAGCTAAAACACCTGAATTATGATTGGATGTTGTTTTATGTCAATTATCCTCGAAAAGATGCATTAATTAAGACTTGGATGTAAAATAAGGCCAATTAGTAAAGAAACCCCATTATTTAATAAAACCTATAAAATTTTGAAAGTGTGTTTACAAGCACTTTACAACACTCTAAATAAAGGCACAATAAGCTCATTTAGTTCTGGGTCCTAAATTGAGAGGTACACTTTACAACATTAAATTAAGGAAAAATTAGGTCATTGGCCAAAAGGCCCTAAGTCAATTTGAATGTAGAAAATACATTACAACACTAGATCAAAGGTGACATTGTGGTCCATTTATGTTTTTTAACCATTCCTAGATTAAGTGAGTGTACCATCTCCAAGAAGACTTGCTGAGGTATTCCATCATTACAAGAGTTATACCTTTTTTTTTCCTTTGGAAGATCATGAATATGATGGAATTCTATTTGTGGTTCATTAAATCAATTTATTGTATAAGTTTTATGTTACAAACTATGTAAATTATTGAGTGTTATTATTTTATTTTTTGTATGGTTTCATGTTATTTAACAAAACACTCTATGACTATGTTGGATGGTATAAGAACTTAAAATTGAGTCCTCAAAGAAGAATATTTAAGAGATTATTCTACCATCAAATTTTTAGACACAATATTCCTTGGATAATTAAATTTGTTTGTGAGCAAATCATTGATTATGAAATTTATAATAGATTTTAAGTCAAGACCTATCCATGAAGAATTTAAGAGATTAAGGTGTTCTCCATATTCCAATTTAAATTGAAAAGATGTTTAGTATGATGAGGAATGTCTAGATTTTATTGGATGTTATTGAATAAGACTAAAAAATGTGCCATTACCCTAGATCCAATGAAAGTGATGAAGGAAATAAGGAAGGTGATAGACAACTATAGAAAAAAAAATGATAGAAGAAGTAGAAGAAGATATAATAATATTGAGTCTTGAATCTTCAGTTGGTTAAGGTGTTCACATAGCCCACCATGAGTTCACTCAAAGAGGATCCGCGGTATGGGGGTTATATAGGCGTCTAGATTCCCCTCGTTAAAAATAATAATAATAATATTGAGTCTTATTTCTAATATTAGTAAGAGGATTATAATTTATATTCATAATTATATTTGTATTATAAATATTAATAAATTGATTGATTGTGTAGAATAAAAAATTGCATAACATTTATTATTTATCCCTATTTAAATTATACTTATGTTCGTGTCTACTCATGTAGCATATTATAGGTCTCACATAGCCACCTACCAATCCTATTTCCTAATATAAAGGTGCCAATAATGTTATTTTTTGTGTTTTTGTTTAAATTTACACTTCTATTCACATCTAACTCCATATTCTCTCTTCTTGTCATTTTTATTACTTTCAAACCTTTATTGAGTCTACTAAAATTAGAGAGATGTACATCAACTTCTGGATTCATCTCCCATTTTTTTTTAAAAAGTAATTATTGTTAAAAATTTGTGGGATTATAAAACCAATATGACTCTATAATGAAAGGAATAAAGTATAACTCCCTCTTACAACTTATTTTATGTCCTAAATATTTTTACATTTTCAATATGGGATGCCCAAATTCAGGAGGACATACATTTTTATCAAGGAGGTTGTTGGGGTCACCTTTTCAAAATTGTAGAGCTCAAGAAGATCTACATAAGAAACTTGAAATTCTTTATTTTTCTTAAAAGTAAAGTCTATAGCCTAGAAATTGATTTTTCATGTTTCTATGTAGTCTAAAATCTGCATTTTTAATAATTGTGATGGGGTAAAAGGGGATCTAGGGTCTAAATCACACCTTAGCCCATCTAACATTCAGGGACACAAAAATGATCATAAGCAACCACTTGGTTACTATACTCAATGGAAGAGCCGAAATGGTTGATCAAGGTTTTGGTCCCTTTTGTGGTAGTGGGGTTGGATCTAATTTAGAAGAGATGTGTGTGATGTAATAGGGGTGACGTACTAGTAGCCGCTAGGGCTAACTTCTCGCATTCGTGCAGAGTGCAAAATAGGTCTGATTTCAATTATTATTTTTAGACTTCTTCATAAGCAAGTTATGACCTTAAAAAGAAAAAAATAGCTTTTGGGCATTTAAAACACACTTTGTGGAACCTATAAAGCGAAAGGTTGTCAAAAAGGGTGTTTTAAAACATTTGTCCCCTATATCTTTACCACTTCACCACTACCCGTTCACTAGACAACCAATAAAAACTTACAAAAATTCAAGGTGTTTTCAATAGTTTTCAATGTGTTTTATGTTTTTGGTCAACTACACATTCAGTAGTGAACATATATTGGTGTAATTTGTAAATTTTTATTGGCATAATTAAAACAATGTAATGACTAAAATTATATAAATGGTTATTGGGGGGTCAAGTAAACATGGAGTAAATAGCAATTAGATCATGGACAACAACTGGCACATTTCCCCTAGTGAATTAGGCTAATGATGTACCTACAAAAAAATGATGGAATTACAAAAAAATTATGGAACTCAAACACATGAATAGATTATAGAGAAGCTGAGTGCAAAGACATAAGAACCTATAATTCAAATTTGAGTTGAATTTGGTTGGTTAGGCATGTGGGCGCCCTAGACTAGGATTGTTACTTTTTCCAAAACTCTGAATAGATCTTAGTAGGTTATAGTATGTAGGTCCTTCCTTTTGGGTTTCAACTTTGTGACTTTGTATCTCAATAAATAGTTCATCTTGCTGTAATTTATTGGAATAGGATGCTTGAATGTTTGATCTTGCAATTGGGCCTTGAATCTCCTTCCAATTTTTCTTAAGTTCTTCCACCTATACACAAGAAAGGAGAGAAAGGGTTGTATCGTATAGGGTCTTGCTTAAGTCAAATCCCATTTTGGTGTTCCCACCTCTACAATGGGTATGATGATGTGATGGTGGTCAAGAAGAGGCGAAATGGATAAAACAAGTGGTAAATTGACGAGTGTTGCAACTTACCACTTTAGATCTGAGTTCCTTGATGGGCTAAAGTCATGGGCACATATGTAGGAGCATCCAGGGAATGAACAATCCACATCAACTAAAGACATCGAAATTTTCTTGTTTGATCATTTTTTGTTTCATTAGATGATAGCAGAGGAGATTGAATGATGTTTTTCATTAATTTACAAATGTCATATTTTGTTATTTAGTTTGAAGCTCCATTTACAGGCAGTTCATTGGAAATTCGAATAATTTAAATTGTTCATTTTATTGAACATTGGAAGTTATTAAAAAGTCTTTTATTTCTGACAGAAATTGAATGGATGCTGATTTAAAAATAATAAAATCAATTTTATTATGAAGCACAGAGGAGTATGAGTTAAAAATTTAAATGCAGCATGAGAAGTTGAAAAGAGGTGACCTGGAAAATGGAGAGGGGCAGCGTGGATGTGTGAAGACTTGGGAAATAATGTGGGAAGGAAAATGTGTAGCCACAGGTATGAAAAATACAAGGGGCGCAAGAAATATAGATTTAAACTGGGAAATACAAATGAAGAAAAGAGAGGGGGTCGTGCCACAACATTTGAAAAAGACTTAAACTGAAACAAAAATTGAAATGTAGAGGTCGAGCAGAATTTAAAATGCAATTTCAAGGTTCTTGAAATGTGTGTTTTGTAGAGAGAGGACCCACACAAAGTGAAGGGAAATGGATGAGGCGCTGGCCAGAGGAGAGAGGCTGCGTATGAGATAAGATTTCAGATTAAATTGAATAAATGAAATGTATAGTACTAATTTTGTGTAAAGTTTAAATTGAATTTAATGTACAAATGGAATTGTCAAATTTTAGTTTGTTGTTAGCTACAAAATAGAGTTGTGATTTCATTAATTATAATAAGGATTTGGGAGATTAATTTCTTCGTTTGCATTAGCACATCTCATGCAAGGATAATTAGATGTTGATAGGAATTCCTAGAAGTGTTAGTACTCACAAAACAAATGATCACAAAAACATGAACAACCTTACTCATAAAATTGATGTATTTCTAACATGAAACTTGACTGAAATAATGTTGTAATAATTTTATTTATTTTGCTTTTAACTACTTTTAGCATGTTCCGATTTTGAAGTCCGATTGATAGATTTTTTAATGTTGAAAAACACTTTTATTTATATGAATTTATTCATTTCCCACAAAATTAATTGTGAAAAGCTGACAAATGAATTTAAATTTGTAAATATATGAAAATGCCAACAATGACATTTAAATTTGAGCCATAATAGGGCAATCAAGGGCACCTCAAGGGCATGGGTTCCCTATACTAGACCTATTTTGGTGTTTTTGATGTCATTAAATAAATAATTAACATTAATTCCTAATTATATCCTAATTGTTTTAAAAGGATATTAAAACAAGCAAATTATAAGCACAATTAGGCCTGAGGACATAGGGGAGAGCTAAACCTAGTGTGAAACTATCAAGGGTGGAAATTTATGAAGTTACATTTAGCCCCTACTTTAGTGAGAGTATGAACTTACACTCATTCTTACACTAAAGTAAGGATAAGCCAAGAAAGGTTCTTTTATCCATACATTAGAGAGATAGGATAACGCTAAATCTAGGGGATTTGCTACCCCTAAGCTCAAGGTCCTATAGAATAATAATATAAATAGAAAGGAACACATATGTATGAGGTACATTGTAGAATGACAAACATGGAACATACACTATGAAGACATATAATGCCAAATATAATGCAAAAAATAATGCAAACATAATGCAAAAATGATGCAAACACAATGCAAATACACAAACAAGGGCTATGACATCACAAACTATCGAGATCTATAGATTTCTTACTAGAATCCATACCCAAGGAACTCATGAATCATAAACTAGAAAAATACAACATTTTCTAGGTGACCCATGAAAGGAATCACATGCTAGTGAGGTCCAATATTTACTAGGTGATCTTGATAAGAAACAACACAAGCTAGTGAAATATAATATTCATAGAGGTGAGTTTCTATAATTGATAGCAAATGAAAAAACATAAGGGCCTAGTGAATTCTGATATTCACTAGATGAGTTCTCATGTCAACCATACCAAAAATTATAAGAAAAGCACATTATTTTCAAAATAACTTTGATAAGGTGCTAGAAAATATGATCAATATGGCATAAACAAGTCACAAAGTTCCAATTGTGTGAAACAAAGTGAAGCACATAATGTAATGTATTCCCACACCTTAAATTAACTGTTAATGTTAATTGAGAGCAATTAATTGTAAGGTAGAATAAAATGATACATGATAAGACATGAGAGCTTGCTAGGAAACCCTATGCCAAATTATATGTTCCCAAAAAATTCGAATCATGACAAGGGGTTTCCCCCAAAATAAAGACATAATTAACAAGATAGAGATAGCACATGAGGGATCCAAAAATCTTTGGATAGTATAGATGAGAGATGATATATAATATGATCATGCTTAGAATTGACATCATTCCTAAAAATACTTGTGGAAATACGAGGACAAGGGAGGAGTGACACATAAAGACAACATAAAATGCTTTTGGGTCAACTTGGAAGAGACCTAAGTGTCTTAACACTTTGCATCATTCCCAAAAGGAAATAAAAGAACAAACACGACATTTACAATATAAAGAAGAATGAAATACAAATAGAGGAATGTCTCAACAAATTCATTCTCTTTGTATCCTTGTGTCAACAAGAACAACAAGGGTCGTCCAAAGAAAACTAACAAAAATGAAGAAACTCCAAGTAGCACATTATGGGGAGATTACATTACATGCAAGAAATCACAAAAAGACATAAAAGGGGTACTACACATGCAATATGATCTATAGAAAATTATCCACATCCCAATATTGCTCATCATAGATAGGAGGAAAACAATATGCTAAATGAACTACAACAAGTGTGATACAAGGAGAAGCACTGGGTTCAACACACGGTGGGCCACTCATATTAGGAGGATCATCATGGTTTCCCCCATCTAGTTTCATAGATTTTTTGAATATGAGAGATAGGTTAAATATAATAGCAAGAAGATATAGTATATTTTGTGAAAAAAAAAGTACAAAGTTGTGTCACACTTTTGACCAACTTATTAGCACAAGTGAATTTATGTATTTCTAACTAGAAATCAATTTCGGTCAAACATATGATCTAGTAAGATTCATTCTAGATAAGTTAGATATTTCCACAAATTTTCCAACAAAATATATTGGCTAAATACATATGTAGCACCACTTTGAGGCCAATTTACCCAAAAATTAAAATTACTTCAAAAACTTGATGTTTCAACAACTCCTACTCATGTAAATAACATTTTAAAATATAAAAATACACTTTTATAGATCCATAAATGTGTAGTTTTCATATATATATATATAATTTTTTAAAAGTAGGTTATCAATGCAAAATATTAGGTTGACTACCATGTCAAAAAAAATACTAAAGCTTATTAAAATAAATTTGAAAAAATATGATGCATTAGATAAAACAATCTATATCAAGATGGTATAATTTTTTTCTATTTTACATAAATATTTAAGATGAAATTTTACATCAAATGAAAACAACTATATTTTAATACACACATTTTAATATTTTTTTAATAAGATATATTTATCAAAATTGAAAAAAATATATCCATGCACTAAAGTTTCAAGTTATAAATAACGCAAAAAAATTGAAAGAAAAAAAATACTATATAAATATTGGCGTCTCATGTAACCTCATTTTTCAGAATTTATAAGCAACTAAATTATAGTGTTAAAATTTATTAAAAAAAAATTAAAATAAATTTTTAATTCTATCAAAATAATACAAACATATTTAATATACTAAAAAATACACATTTTATTAGTTGACATCATTTCAAAATTCAAAACATATATGCCACTTTTTAGTGACTCAAGTTTAAAAGTTGGATTAGAATCAGTTGTTTCCTTTATAAAAGTGTGACATAGCTTTGTACTTTTACTCGATAGTTTATTATGCTCTTATTCTTCCATCTTATCTTATAATTCACTATCTAAATGTATCACTATAAGTTGCATATTAGTGCTATCAGCCTGATTGTGAGCACTACCATTTGTACAAGTCTCTTTTATTCTTTGTTTTGGTTGGGATAGGTAAGGTTTTGCTTCATGGTTTGGTGAGGGAGGTGAAGTGGATTCATATGATGAGGAGGATTGATGGATAGGAGGTATCCCATTAGGAATTGTTTGTGTAGATGGAGGGTTACTGGGGAAAGGTTTGTCAGCTTCAACAAGCTAGTGAGCCATAACACAATATTTTGGTTTACACTCTTTTACACTTTGATTTTTTTTTGTATGAGCTTTAACTTATGAAGGGGGAACCAAGGTGTTTTCCAAAATTGCTTCCTTTTCTTCCTTTTTAGGAGGAATCAAAGGAACAATCAAAGTTTCGAAAAGCATAGGATCTTTAGGTTTGTACATGAGGGATTGTTTTCCTTTTGGAGGAACACAATTTATTCTTGAAGGCTTTACTAAATGATTTCCTCATGATCCTTGATAGGATGGAAGAGAGGGAGCCACAACATATATGCCATGATGCCAAGGAAGAATACCTAGTTTGGGTTGAGGTTCATTTGCTACTTGTGAAGTAGGAGGAACAATCATCGAAGCCACTAGAGATCAAGGAGCCTTAGGTAGAATATTACTAAGGGATAATTGGGCTATTTGATTAGCTTTAAACTTTTGATATGACATAAATACGTAATCCTCACACAATTGGATGGGTTTAGCTAGTCAATGCTAAAAATAATCAAAGGAAAAAATTTCATGCTTAGCTAAAGGCTTAAATATTCTATGGTATATGATGTGTATTTTTCCTTCAAATAGGAATTTTAAAAATTTATGAATGACTGATGAGACTATATTCATGGAGTTAATCCATCGATAACTTAACTTCACATAAAACATTTTTGATAATTTACTAACTTTTTTTTTATTTATTAAGGAACCAATCTATAGGCTTAAAATCTTCCCACAACCCACAATAAATCGATCATGAAAAATTTATCAAATATAATTTAATTTTTTTAAATATTATCACAATCATACTTAGGAAGTTAAGGATAAAAGGAACTAAGTCACTATTGCTTGTAAACATACTTCCTTTTATTGTTAACTTCCCAAGTATGATTGTGATAATAATAAAAATAATTAAACTACATTTGATAAAAATTTCATGATTAGTTTATTGTAGGTTGTGAGAAATTTTTAAGCCTATAGATTGGCTTCTTAATCAAAGAAATAGAGTTAGTAACTCAATGTATTCACCACAACTTAATATTTCTACTTAGCACCATTATACCAATATGTTGTATATCTTTAGCTAGTGCACCTTATAGGTCTACCCACCTAGGATTTCCAAAGATTGAAGTGCAAGAGAGCTTATCTATTTTTTTCTCATTTATTGGCCAACCTAGTGATAGCATTGAGCATAGAACTTGAGAAATTCTTAGAGACTATCAATCTATCAATTGGAGAACCAATAGATTGGTGACTCTACCGATGAAAGATCTCATTAATTAAATTTTTCCCTAGAAAATTTTATACATTGTGATCCATTTGAGTCACTAATAGCTACAAAAATTTGTTGGGAAATATTAAGAAGAACTTGTCTATTTGGGAAGAGTCACAAGATTTGAAGATTTAATGTTGATTTGTAAAATAATTATAATCTATTTGTGGATTGACTTTACTAAGTATTTGACCTCTGAAAAGATTTCAAATATTCAAGAGTTTTGTCCATTTTAAAGAGGTGGTGACTTTGTAGAAAGAATTTGATGAATAGTTGAAGAAATATATTGCATAGGTGAAATTTATAATAATTTGTAGTTATTATATATTTTCTTCACCTTCTATTTCCCATGGATAAAAAAATAATACTGCATAGGGGTTTTAGGTGATGTTTTAATAAGGAATTTTATCTGCATATTGATTATGAATTTATATTGAAAGAAGGGAATTAAGATGAACATTGTATACTTATATATTTATCTGCATATTGATTATGAATTTATATTGAAAGAAGGAAATTAAGTTGAACTTTGTATACTTATATATTTGTAAACTTTCATTGAAAGAATATTTGAAAATGTAGTGTTACTCTAGCCACCCCCCTACACATTCAAATGCCACGATGCATGGTACAGAAAAAGCATAAGTCCTGTCCTCAGAGAAAGGGATTCTCTGTTGGAAGATTAGACCACCGAATTTTATTGGTATCCCAAATCATCAAACGAAAAAGTCTTTATTATGACATGCGGATGAGAATCACTGATGACTCACTTTATTTCAGTTCGACTTCACAAATAACGTGTAATATGACTTAGGAATTATGCACATCGTCTTCTTGAGCATGTAGAAATAACGTGGATTTTCTCCATATATCCATGTGCATTCATACATCAATAATCCAATTCTATCTTTTGTCAATACTTTCACTTTCACAGGCCCTCTAATTCAACCTCGTCGCTGCAAATGTCTACAACCTCACATGTTCAGCTCCCAAGAATTATTACAAGAAAAGGAATAACTAATTATTATGATGATCATCTTTTCTTATAACACAATCAAATGCACAAAATCCGCTTATGGTATAATCAAAGTGGACTTGTCGATTCCACTTTACTAGACAAACTGATTTGAAAATGTGTAGAGAATCTACACTACAAACAAATCAGTTGACAGTTGATAGGATTGAATTCTATGCCCTAACAGCTCTGCTAAACTGTTATAAATGTAGACCACTTTCCTTACATTTTCACAGCTCTCCATAGCTTCTACTATCTACTCTAATATTGTTTTCAGGTTCCAATGGCTGGTCTGTATGTGGTGATGGCAGTAGGCTTGATAGTGGCAAGTTTTGGAGCTGGTTTGAGTTCACATGTGAACTATAATGTGGAAAAGGAGGCAGATTGGCAGGAAGCTACTGCTACCTGGTATGGCAGTCCTAATGGAGATGGAAGTGAAGGTATTCACACTAACACCCATCATAGGATATATTCTTTATAATAACATTAAGCTTGTGTGTGACTGTGTATATTTATCAATTGATTGTGATTTCAGGTGGAGCCTGTGGATATGGTAGCCTTGTGAAGACAGCACCCTTTGGATCACGGGTAAGTGCAGGAAGTCCAGATCTGTTCAAAGGTGGTAAAGGCTGTGGAGAATGCTATCAGGTATGTTATAGCTTATAACCCGCAAGTTTCACTTTATATCTCACATAGTTCTTAGCTTTGGAATTCATTAAATGGGGGATGCTTTAGATAAAAGTTGATGTGAATTTGTTTCTTAAGATTTTAGTTAAAAAAACTTTTGTTATATTGATTTAGTTTCATGATTTCAGGTAAAATGTAAGGACAGCAGTGTATGTTCACAAACACCTGTGAATGTAGTCTTTACAGATGAATGTCCAGGGTGCCCATCTAATCATTTTGATCTTAGTGGAACTGCCTTTTCAGACATGGCAGTTGGTCCTGCTAAAGTTTCTAGTCTTCTTAATGAAGGATCAGTTTCCATTTTATTCAAAAGGTATTATTTAAATAGATTTAATTTTCAAGATTACTAAAATGCAGGGCTGTTGTCTTTTATAGATTTTAGGAGTGTGATTAATTCTACCCATTTTTTTACATATATGTAGCACTTTTTATAAATGATAATATAAACGCTTATTCATAAACAAAATAAAATGCATATTTTTTTATGATTTCAATCTTTTTTTGTTGATCTTTTTGTTTCTTATTTGCCAGGGTATCCTGTGAGTATCCGGGTAAGAAAATTGCATTCCATGTGAATGAAGGATCAACTAATTATTGGTTCTCTGTTCTTATTGAGTATGAGGATGGAGATGGTGATCTTCAAGAAGTTGATCTAAAACAAGTAAGATTTAATTTACATTTTAACAATAAGTTTCTATAATATAATTACATACGATAATGTTCCTAATAATTTTATTATTTGTTTGGTTGTAGGATAACTCAGATACATGGAAAGGACTAAAGCAATTGTGGGGTGCCTATTGGTCTCTAGATGAGGGTCCTTTGAATGCTCCATTTTCAATTCGATTGAAATCTCTTTCTTCAGGAAACACACTTACTGCATACAATGTTATTCCAAAAGATTGGCAAGCCAGTGCTACATATACTTCTGTTGTTAATTATGACTAATCATCATTAAAAATAATTTCCCACATCCAAAATATCAACTCCCTTACCGTACCATGCATCTACAAATCATCTTAAACTATTTTGTATTGTCCACTGCAGTTTCGTTTCCTTTCTCCCATTTCCAACCAGTTTGTAAAGCATTGTTTCATATGCCAAAACTAGTGTTGAAGAAAGTTGAGTGTTGGCTAGTAAAAGTGGTTGCTTCTGTCTCTGGTTACATCCACTTAATATTTTGAATATTATTACAATATAATATTCTCCTTTTCAATCTAAATTCTAATGTTATCTGCTTATATTTCTTATCGCCTACAGTCAATTTTCATTTCATGTTGTACTTTTTTAATTAAATATCATACAATCAAGATAACGTTCAAACATTGCATGTGAAATTATCTTTTTTCAGAATTTGACCCATTTCCAGATCATTACATTATGACAAATATTTAATTATTTATGGAGAATATTGTTTTATTTCTATTAAGGATGAACAATACACAAAAATTCAAAATCATTGTTGTACATGCTGAAACAAAGAAAATAGCTTAAGATGTTTCTCATCCACCCAAAGTACCCTAATTACATAAGAAGATGGTAAACATAAAGACTTTACGTCAAATTTGTTTTATTGGTATTGTAATGAAAATAAATGTGTGAAATATATTTACATCTAATAATTAAATTAGGATAAGAAGTATAAATATAAAATTAAATTTATAGAAATTAAATAAATTAATTTATTAAAAATTTTGTTTGAATAAATATTTTAGAATATAATCTGGTTGTGATTTATTATGATTTAGATGTACATTCATAAAATGAATGTTTAGGAGTTTATAAATAATCTAAGGAGTCATGTTATCTTTAGTCAAGTCTTTGGGTGATTTTATTGATTAACTATGGACCATGATTTAAGATGTATCATGATGATGCAATTAGGATGCTCTAACATTATCCTATGGTGAACTTAGCTGAATATTATTTTGATTATTCTACCATCTCCTTATTTTCTGAATATTTTTTCTAATAAATAATTGAACATCCTTAAACACAATAACTTGGCACACAAATCAACACAAATGTACAGTAGGTTAGCTAACAATAGATAGAAATGATTTTAGCAAGGCTTATATTTTAAAAGTTCAAGGTTCATATCCATGAAAACATAAATAAATATGGTCAATTATGAACCATGTTTGTAAGCTAGGGTGGAAAATGGGAGATCTAGGGATTGAGGCTAATTTCTAAGGATGGGTGATCATACAATCATGATAGGATAATTTTTTGAGGTAAATATGGGCCAAATTTCATGCAATAATATGTTATTGTATTCTTTTATTATGTGAAACACACTCTAATTAAAGTGATCCCAAAAAATTTAAAAATACCATGGGCATGCAATTTTCATCATTATGTTTTTCTCTCATTTTGATGTGCATGAAAATTACTATTTTGATGTGCGCCAAGGTAAAAGAAGATGTCAATTAAAAAAATAAGTATTTTCCAAATATCGAAGGATGTCAATATCCTCAAATGATATAGATATATTTTGTAATTCATGATTTTTCCTTATAATGGTTGCTCCATAAAAATCCTAGAATATAGAAAAATCATGCAATGAGAAAAACCTATCACATATCTCAATTAAACACTAACTACAACTTGTTTGAAAAGTAATGATCAAACGATAAAAAGTAAATAGGATAAGGATAAGATATTATGTCTAAGAAGAAAGTACTAAAGCTTTGATTAAGCATAAAAATGATAAAAATATGGCTAAGGGAAAGACTTTTCCAATGTACAAAGAATAGTAAATTTCCCTTCAACACAAGAATGACTATGATTCTATCACCTTAAAATATATCTAAGAAAATAGTAGTGGTGACATACGTTCCCCTTTACTCAAATTGGTTTCATACAAAGGATGAAATGAATGTAAGAGGAAATGAGTAAATAATATAATCATAAAAAAAATTATGTAAACATGATAAAATATATCAACATTTGTGATAAATGATGCAGGAGAATCCTAGTCCTAAATTTAATCTTATATGTTGAAAAAGATAATTGTTTCTATGTTTTTTGTGTTTTGCAACTATTACTATGATTTAATTTACTATAGTTCCATTTTTTGTTATAATTTAAAAATACTCATTTTATGTCTAGTTATCAATCATCAAGTGGCCAATTAACATTGCAATTTGAACTATTCTTTTAAAAATATTCCAAAACATGCTCATATTATTTAATTTAAATGTTTGGTGAGAATTTATTGTAAGTTGCATCATGAATTTAATATAAATGAAATCTTAAATTTGATTATGCACTAGAAAATTTGATATTGAGTAGTGCAAGGAGGTTACCTATTTACTTATTAGTCATTAGAGAATTCACATAATAAGCCACATCGTGTTTGAGACTTATACCTCAATGTACAACCAAAGATGGTGAGTCTACACATTTCTAGGAGGTGCACACAATTTCAAGGCCAACTCAAAGTTGAAATAATTTAATATGGGGTAATATCCAGGCTATTCAATTTCATTAGGTTGGTGCACTATATTTTTGAATTGGTATAATCTTTCTACATGTATTTCATTCTATAAGAAAGTTGTTGAATTTAATTTTTGGATAATGAATAAGCATGTGGGAGTTAAGATAGTTGTATCAAAGTATTTGAGGGTTATTGTAAGATATTCAGTCTTATTTGAAAGGTTTAAAACTTTTTTATTTAAGCTCATGAAGCTATCACGTAACTCTATTTGTGAGTCATTAAATCAATTCATTGCATAAGTATATTGTTATACACTATGTAAATTGTTGAGTGTTATCATTTTTGTATGGTTTAATGGTCTTTAAGAAGACCTTATAGCTATGATTGTGTTCTAGATGGTATAATAGCTTAAAATTGAGTCCTCAAAGAAGAAGAATGCAAATATTATTATAGCATCGAGTTTTAGGGTACAAGGTTGCTTGGAGAATTGAATTTTGTTGTGAATAAATTATTGGTTATGTGGAAATTTATAATATATTTAAAGTCAAGATCCCTCCATGAATAATTTAATAGGTTAAGGTGTTCTCCGTGTTCAAAATTGAATTGAAGGGATGTTTGTTATGATGAGGAATGTCTAGATCTAATTGGATGTTATTGAATATGACTAAGAAAGGGGGACTCATGACCCTAGAGCCTTGGTGAAAGTGATGAAGAAAATAAGGAAGGTAATTGACAACTATACAAAAATACGATAAAAGAATATTGAAGCTTATTTCTAATATTAGTAATAGGATTAGAATTTACATTCCTAATTATTTTTGTAGCCCAACTCTTAAAAAAATAATTGATTGTGTAGAGTTAAAAATTGTATACCATTTATAATTTATTAGCTATAAATTGCACTCATGTCAGTGTCTACTCATGCAACATATTTTAGGTCTTACACAACCACCTACCAAAGACTGGGTATTTCCTAATCTAAATTTCCGATAATTTTTTTTTTTTTTTTTTGTGAAATTTTGTGCTTCTATTAACATCTAACTCCATATTATCTCTTGTCATTTTTATTATTCCCAAAAAAAAATTGATTATAATACAATTAGAGAGATGTACATCAACTTGTGGATTCATCTCCCAAGAAAGTTCAAAGATCAATTATTGTTAAAAAATTATGGGACTAAAAACCAATGTGAATCTATAATGAACGGAAGAAAGTATAAATCATCCTAGAACCTTTTTTTGTTGTAAATGTGTTTACATTTCCAATATAGGAGTTTCAACTCTTGGAGGATGTAAAGTTTTATCTAGGAGGTCATTGGGATCCCTTTTCTAAATAGTAGAGATCAAAAAGATCTATATCAGCAACTTCAAACTTTTATATTTCCTAAAAATAAAGTCTATAGGCTAGAAATTGATTTTTCATGCTTCTTGTAGTCTAAAAATGGCATTCTTTATATAATTAACATTAGGATAAAGTTTGAAAAACCTTTCTTAACATTCTCACACTTGTCAAAAAAATTGGAAGATAAAATAGGGTACCAAATAATTTCTTGTGATCAAGAGACCCATAAATTCATAGTACCAACTAAAAAATTTCAAGCTCACTTGGTTTATCAATGCATCAACAACATTCTACAAAGTTTTAACTTTCTCCAACAATACTCTCACATCCTCTACATGTACTAAGAAAATTTATTGGGCATTAATGTGCTTCATTCTTGAATGAAAGGTTAGGTTTTTTTCATAGACATATGACACTTTGACTATCACATAAAACTACAACATCCCATGGTCTCAATCCCACATCTAAACATAGTTTCTTAAGATAAATTTCTTCCTTGTAGTATGAGTAGCTACCATTTTTCTACTTCTATAATGGAAAAATACATAGTAGCTTATAATTTTCTTATCCAATTGATACCACTAAAGGGTAAATGCTTGGATTTGTGACACAATTTTGGCTCTTAATATGCCACTTTTTTTCTAAAATCAGCAAAATTTGATTTGCACAAGAAAATGAAGATAGTTGCACTCAAAATTTTAAGATGTTGCAAGAACAAAAGTTGAAGTTCTCTGAGTCAAGTTTCTAAGATACTATTTTTTTTTTAAATTAATGAATATTAAGGGTCTCAAAAAGGAGGGGCCCAAAACAGGTCCTGTTTCTATATAAAAAAAATAGCATAGCCCTAAGGGCTCCCCCCTTTTTGATTAAGTTTTTTTTAGAATTTCAAAAATCCCAATAGTGAGAAATTATCTAACACCATGTAGTTTATCCTCATTCTTTCAGACAATTTATTAAATGAATATATAATATTTTATGAATTTTCAAAGTGGACACATCCTGAAAAGCTGAAATTCAAGTGTGCTCCCCCCTAAATTTTTTGAAAACTAATTGAAAATTGATTTTTTTTTTGCATCATGTGTAGAATGGAGTCTAGCTTCAAAAAATGTAATTTTTTTGGTGTTTCAATGAACGAGTAAAAATCTATCCCAAAACTAGCACATGTTGGTTTTTAACGAAAAATAGAGGCATTTACAATAGAAGCTATGGATCAAAACCTTCACTGAATCAAAATGAAAAAATAATTATATATTTAGATAGCTAAGAGAGAGGTTAATGTTATCACAATTTTTTTATAAACTTGCATTGAAATACGTGCAAACGTGATGGGGAGCACAGATGAAAATATAAGGAAATTTTGCAAATCCCATCAATTAACACATCCAAAGCAGGCCATTTGGCGAGCGCCAAATTTGGCGCTCGCCATATGACCTACTTTGAACAAATGTAACTTCCCCTCTCTTTTTTCAACCACTATGATAATGCTGATAGTGTGTGGTTTATGATTGTACATGGATAGTTGGGTTTTTACCTTTCATACACTCTCTACCTTGTTACTCTAATAGGATAACTCTCTATCCCTCTAAAGTTGCCCTCTCTCTCTTAGGTCTCACTCCCTCCCATGCTACCGAATACTCTCTCTCACTCCAAATCCATCTCTCAGGTCTTATTCCCTCCCACCCTACCTAGATAAATCTATCTCACTCCAACCCCCTTTCTCACTCTCCCTCTCTCTCCCCCTCTAGTCTTTTTGTCTCTCTCACTCTATCTCCCCTTCTTAGGTAATTATCTTTCTCTGTATCTCTCTCTCAAGTATCTCCCTCCTACCCCCTCTCCCTCTC
>VDFB02325498.1:134061-146333 GCA_007258455.2 Sequoia sempervirens
AGGGTTTTAGGGTTTAGGGTTTATGGTTTAAGGGTAGAGGGTGTAGGTTTGAGAGAGAGAGACGTGGGGGTTGAGGGTTTAAGGGTTTTAGGATTTAGGGTTAATTATGGTTTAAGGGTAGAGGGTTTAAGGTTTAGGGTTTTAGGGTTTTAGGGTAGATGGTTTTAGGGTTTTAGGGTTTAAGGGTAGAGGGTTTAAGGTTTAGGGTTTAAGGGTCAAGGGTTGAGGGTAGAGGGTTAAGAGAGAGAAATGGGGGGTTGAGGGTTTAAGGGTAGAGGGTGTAGGGTTGAGATAGAGAGAGATGGGGGGTTCAGGGTTTAAGGGTTTACAGTTTACAGTTTAAGGGTAGAGGGTGTAGGGTTGAGAGAGAGAGAGAGGGTTGAGGATTTTAGGGTTGAGGGTAGAGGGTAGAGGGTTTGAGAGTTTATGTCTATAGTTTAAGGGTAGAGGGTAGAGGGTAGAAAAATCTATTTCAATCCAAGCCCTCTCCTATTGATAGGTCTTTCCCCCTACCCTAACTAGATAACACTTTATCCCTCTCGAGTCTCTATCGCTCTCAGGTCTCAGTCCCTACCATGCTACTTATACTAATCTCTCTCACTCATATCCCCTCTCCCTCTATCTCAAGTCTCACTCCCTTCCTCTTTATATTGTGTTCATGCATTTCAAAGCAGCACATTTGGTGCTTGCCAAATTTGGCAAGCGCCAAATGTGTCTTACCTTAAAACGGTAAAATAGGGGTTGACCCCATGATTCGGGCCCACATGCTTCTGCATTTATCTAGTTTAGCACTTTATTTGACACATAAACACCTTTTTATGCATTGACTCCCCATTGTACCAATCTATGCTTGATCGATCACCTTTTTACCACCAATTTGCATGCCAAACAATGTAGATGAAGACATTTTGAAGTTTCTACATCATTTTACATTATCTCAGGTAATATATTCATTTTGATAATACTAAAATGCTTATATTTAGTATGTTTGTTTATTTTTGACAATAATCTAAATTCCTTTAATGATTTTATTAATCATAACAATTGGACATAGAATTCAACATTGAATTAGATGGGAGTTGCATAAAAAAGTTTAATTTTTATGAGTTTGCAGAAAAAAAAAAAAAAAATGACATAATTTAGATGAATTCATGTTTAAACTTACATAAATGACATCAACTTAACAAAATTTTTATTATGAATTCTATTTGCATTGCTTATAGTAGTCCATTTCCAACATGGCTAGTGGAATTAAACCTATTTCATTTTACGTGTAGATGTTTATATTCAGTATTTTTCTTTTGTTTTGACAATTTATAGACCATTCATTTGATGTTTTTTTAATCTTCATTGTTACACATAGAATTCAACATTAAATTAGATGGATGTTGCATGTAAAATTTTAATTTTTAGGAGATTGAAGATATAAAATTGAAAACATGACATAATAGATTCAAATTCATTATTACTGATGATTGTGGGAAAAATTTTATTTTCAACTAATTTGGGAAACCTAAGAGCTTTCATCAATGTTAATGCAAGTTTCCATTAATACTTTTGTGCCATAAAAAAATCACCTTCATCATGTGCTTAGATAATTTCAAGTGACTCAAGACATAGTTGGTTTAATGCAAGTTTCCATTCATTCACACCATTTACCATTCTAAGAAAAAAAGGGAAAATAAGGATAAGATTCTCTAGTTTCCAAAGGTGGCAGCAACTTATACCTTGGGTTTGAAACAATTATTTGCTCCTAAAAACTTTTCCACACCCCAAATACTCCCCTAAAACCCTTCTTAACATGGATCAACGCTTACATGAAGCAATTTTGAACAAATCCCTCAAAGTACTAGGTTTTACATGTAATATAGTTGCAAAAAGAAACAAACTATACTCAATAACTCACAAAAAATGATGATTTTGCAACCCTCCTATTGTCAACACATGCATATAGGTGTATAGAAAATTAGTACAAAGTTTCATATATTTTCCCCAGACGCATCAAAAGTTATGGGTTTTTTGAAGCTCGCTATAAACCCTAGGTTAGGGACAACAATGTTTTATAAGATATGCAATGTTTGATAAGTCACATTAGTTATCAAATAACCTTCCCAATAGAAAAAATCTACTTATAAATTCTCCACATGTCTCAAATAGTCCAAAACACCAACTTTCAAAAGGAGGAACGTGCACCAAGTCACCAAGTTACAAAACCCTCACTTTGCCTAGTTTAAAGAGGGGTTTATTGAAAATCCCACTTCCCAACGCCTTTTCACTTTATCACTAAATAAAAAATTCTTCATATGGCCTACAAATTCTTAAACAATCATCAAAATATGTTGTCCCAAGAGTTTACAACATTTACCAACCCTTAACCATCAACTTTCACTCAAAATACACAATTTTGACAACTAAGGCATCATGCCCAAACCCTCATATGGCATCCCCTACTCTCCAAAACCATTCTAACAAATTTTTAAAGGTATTCACAAACCTCTAGAAAAAATTCCAATATTATTGAGTGCTTTTAAAGTGAATTTCAACATTGAGCCACTACTTTCATGGCAACACCTCATAAATTTAAATGAGGACAACAACCAAAACACTCCCAAACACCTTCCCTACTCTTATTGTCCTACTCCTACATCTGATCCAAATTTATTGGGCCCATTCCACCAAGCCACAGTAGATACAATAGGTGGAATGAGCCATTAATTCATTTTATGTCTTCAAAACCCTTAGCTTGACTGTACAGACCCGCCTATGATAAAATGCCAATAAAAAATTGAAAACTCAATGAAATCTCTGCACTCCAAATCCAAATTAGATCTAACACATATATGTAAAAAATTAAAGAGATTTTAGAGCAACATACTTCTATATGGAACTGTATAGTTGCTGGGAGCAGAAAATTTACAGAAAATTACACAAAAAAGAGAGATTTTTTATTGATTTATTCTTCAAAAAAGGATCAACCACCTCTTCCTTCGAGTTACCCACATATTTAAACCTTAACCAACCTAAAAAAAACTACCAAAAATAATATGACCGTTGGTCTCCCCCAAACTTGCATTTTTTTGCATTTTGCAACTTTTGAATATGACAACATTTTACAAGATTTGCAAAATTTGCACAATTAACCAAAAAACCAACTAACATGACTTATAACATTAAAAAGTGATCTAATATGACCTTATTCAATTGAAAAAACTCAAAAAACAAAACTAACTTAATACTTCCATGAACCAAATTTGCTCAATAACCTTGGTGCTCCTGCACCTGTTTCATAAAATACAATGTAATCAATGGTATGGATATGTTTGAAAAAATGCACTAAAAGTAATTTTCTTGTGGTATGGAGGTAGATGTATGTATGAAAAATGTTGTAGCATAGAAATTTTTGATAATTCCAAATAGTGTGTTTCCTTCTTTCATAAAATGCAATGTAATCAACGTTATCAATATGTTTCGTAAAATACATTACTTACTTTTGTTCTATGTGTGTTTGTGAACATGTAGCATTCAACATCATACTAAGGAAATGACCAAAGCCTCTAACACTGGAAGAACATGCAGTAAAAATGCAAGGATAAGAGAATAAAAAATTGCAACTTGTGAAGCAAATGAATTGCAGCCCATACAACCAAAAATTCCCATGCAATCTAAGAGAGATGTCCAATTGGAAAAACAAAGGGAAAAAATGAAAAAAGTTCATCAAAGGAAAGAAATGGATCCCCAAGTTGGAGGCACATCATCAACCATAGGTGAAGTTCAATGAACATCTCTAGTTGAAGACACACCAACAACAACATGTGGTCTTCCAAGTACATCAGAAATCACGTCTATAGTTGAAGAAACACCATCAACAACATTTCATTTTGAAAGTACATCAGAAAACACGCCTCTATTTGAAGTCACTCCACAAACGACATCTCAAGTTGGAGGTACAACATCATTTACTTGCCAATCTCAAGGTATGTCATCAAGTATACCTCTAATTGAAGGTACACAATCTATCCCCGATGTTGTTGACATTCCTAACGTTGACACAAATTTACATTTGAGAAATCCTCCTAGAGTTTTGCATAGAAAACCTAGATTTTTTATTGATATTGATTCCAATGTTTTGAAATGGATGCATGATAAGAATTCCAAAATGTACATGTCAAATATCTGCATAAAGGATATGGAGTTTATTTCTTGAGAAGCTAAGTGAGGGTGGAAGATTCCAACTATTTGTTGAAATGATGAGGCAACTCAAATTTAGTCCCACCATGAAGGCTCTTGGGCTGAGAGTTTTGAATGACTCAAGTGAAAATTCTATTGTAAAGAACTTGATCTGAGTGCATACGAGAGTGTGGGTTCTATCTCACACACAAAGGATAGTTGTGCCACACAATGTGTGACGAAAACAATACTGTTAAGCAGTCAAACAAGGAACATGATGAACCTTACAAAGACAAGTAAGTATTTGAAAATAAGTAGATCATCTCTAATGAGAGCCAAAGTAAGGCGTGAAAGATTGGAGGATCCAAATAGCAATGAGTTATGAGAATTATAGGGTAGAGCACCACAGAAAGATAAAATTGCTCAAGGTTTGAGATCTTTAATAGTAGATTATTGAGAGGATAACACAAGGACCTCTCCAAATCAAAGAGACATTGTAAGAAGGATAATTGGTAGAAAAATCCATGAGCCACATCCAAAGCATTATTTGGATACCACTCAAACCCAATTTTTTGCTGATTTTGTATAGAAGTTTCCTAAAATTAAAATATGTCAAAGGTATTTTGAAATGCTAAATATTTTTTATGTCAAAATAAATCACACACGCACTACTTGTTTTTGTATAGTAAATATTTATTTTTCTAACCATTATGATGTTTATTGACATATATGTGTAGATATGTATACTAACAATGTTTTACAAGAATGTAACATAAGGCCTCCACCTAAATCCTCAAGGGAATTCTTATCTTCCATTTTATTTGAAAGAGAGGATGGTAAAACTTTTTACAAGTCATGCTTGTATGGAACACGTGATCATTGTGGTGGCATTCAAAATTTTCCAATTTTCCAACACATGGCTATTACACACGCAATTGGAGACAAAATTGTCGAATTTGGAAAATACAAGATAGTGGCCTACAGTCTAAAAGATAGGAAAGAAGCAAAGAAGTGTGAATTGGTCAGTGATAAGATTCTAGTATATCAGTTTATGGGAATTTTCCTTGATCAGGTGGTCTATGAGTATGCAAGGCATACACATAAATCTCAATGGTTGGACTAACAATTCAAGTTATGTAAGGACACATTTCCACTTCATAGCATCATTTCAGTTGTTAACTTCATGGAGAAATACACACTACAACTACAAAACAAGGTGCAATCATAGTACTGTACAACTCTACACAAGTTGCTATATTTGTGCATATAGAATTCATTCATGGAAATGATAGTACAAAGCATAACAGGAAAGTATTAAGGGAGTATCACTTTTACATCAGTGATGATCACACACATTCTACCAAGTGCATGCAAGGTTTCTTTCAGATGCTCTATGCACTAATCTAGCTAGTAGGGGCATATGATTTAGTTAACATATCATATGGTCAAATAACTGTACATTGCAATTCAAGAATGCCATAATTTTTTACTTATTGAGCATGATGCATAGGATCAATGGTGTTCAACTTATGTGGAACTTCTTAGAGGTCAGGCGTGGAAAGGGGGAGCATGATGGAGTAGGTGCAGGTATCAAAAGAGCCCTAGCACTAGAAGAGTTAAAGTACAAAGACAGTGTAAAGTTGACAAATGCAAGATAAATTGTCGAGTGGTGCAATCATGCAATGGGTCCAGGTAGTGAAGGTAATTCTTTAGTTCATAGATTTTTTCATTTAGTAAATGATAATAACATTGTAAAATGTGAGGATTGTTGTACACTAATAGGATCGAGCAAGCTACATTATTTTAGAAGGTCCAATGCAAGTACATGGACTATCCATACACGAAAGATGACATGCTTTTTTTCATGTACACTTCAAGCATCAAATGATTGTGAGTCAACAAAGTCGGTTGAAAAATGGTCTATAAGAAGTCTAACCCCACTTGACACTTATTAGCTCCCAATGGCTCTACAAATCATGGAGATGCAATCATCTGTTGACTTTGATCATGTATTGGACCTTGTAGAGCCAAGTAATATATCTTAAAGTTTTTATTTTGATGTTCATTAAATACATCTAACAAGATGAACATATCAATGTAGGGAAAATTTATGCGGTGATTGCAAATGAAGATAATGAATAGGGTACAAATTATTACCTGTGTCATTGTATTAAGGCCAAAAAGAAATTCGAGGCCCCAGTTATAGATGGAGAAAACATAAAATATCCTACAGGTTCGATGGTTGTTACTGGAACATGGATTAGAAGGTACCCAGTTAAGAATGTTGTAGTTTGGTTGTTTAAAGACTTCGACACACATTAGAAGATTCTTCACTACTCGAACCTTGTCATTTCCACCAATGTTCATTTGATCAAATATAAGGGAAAACCTATGAACAATAACTTTGGAAAGTGCGTGACCCTGACCACAAGGCAATACTTGACACAATAAAGAGTAGAGAAGACCCAGATGGTTCCCTGGATTGATTTGTAACTATGCACATTGAATTTTTAAAGTCATGTTATTGATCAATGCTTTCTTTCAAACATTTAAGTTTGATTATACAAGGGTTTACAAAATTGCACAATTGTTAATTTACAAAATGATGATTGTATGTTGCTCTCTATTGACCACCTTTAAGTTGGTATTCTCTATTGCTATTTGATGACATATGCATCTAGGACTGTCATTGATACATTTGTGATTGTAGGTTATACTTAAGTTTGTCAACTTAATAAAAGAACATTGGTTGCTGGTGCATTTTCTGGTTCTCAATCTTATCTTTCTTTTCCATTTCATAGATTTCTTAGATTCTTATATGCTCCATGTTTTATGTTGAGGGTGTCAGTGATAAATTTGAAATTTATACATATGATCATCAAGAGATGAGAAAGTAGAAAAATATGGGCGACATCACCATTGTAGGACCTTCAATCGATCTACTTACAAAATGCATGAAGGTGATAATAGATCTCGTCAGATGGTGTATGTTTGACATTATTCAGTTATTGGTCTTTTAATGATTTTTATGTGAGTCCATGTCTAAAATTGTTAGGCTTTTGTAGGATTGTTGTAGAGAAAATTCCAGTGATAGTACACAACCACGAAGAGGCTACTACCCATTTTTTTCCAAGGGAGTAGGGGAAGTACATGTTTTGAATCATTTTGGAATGCAAATAACTGGGCCACGTGAGGTGGATTGGACAAAAGAAACTAGGAAACAACTCCTTTTGTTTCTTCTTGTACAATATATTTCCTGATGTGGGCTGCAAATGGGAGGATTATTTCCCTACATGTATTACTACAAATATTGAGAAATGGGAGGATTTTCAAGATGTTCTTCCATCACTATTGTAATATTTGTTATTGACTTAGTGTATTTTTTGATATACAATTTTTTTGAGAAATTAATACATGGAAATGTGTATACTCCTTAATATATGCCTCAATTAAATGTGTATAGTACATTTAAAGTTAGTTGTAATGGTTTATGGTTTAAATTTAAGGTTGTAAATGTGTTATTGACTTACTGTATTTTTTGATATACAAAAATTATGAGAAATTAATACATGTAAATGTCTATACTCCTTAATATATGCCTCAATTAAATGTGTATAGTACATTTAAAGTTAGTTGTAATGGTTTATGGTTTATGGTAAATGTGTATACTCCTTAATATATGCATCTAATTTGAAGGATATATGTGCTAGCTTTGTTTTGGCTTTGGAGTGAAGTAATTTCATTGTTTTTAAAGAATTTTGTTCCAATTTTACTCAAGGCTCGAGTCTATATAGTCAAAATCAAGGTTTTGAAGGCATAATTTAATGAAATAATGACTCATTCCACCTATTGTAAACTATCGTGGCTCAATGGAATGGATCCCAAATGGTAGTATTTGATGTTGGAATAAGATTTAGGTGCAAGGAGTGAAGTTTGTGAAGTTTAAGAGGCTGCCCTAGTTAAATTTCTAGAGATTTTACTTGAAAGGTGATGGTTACAAGTGGAGTTTTGCATAAAACATAGTGGTAAAAGCTTGGAAAATGATAAGGAAGAATATATAGGAATTTTGGGATGTGTTTGAGATGTTTTAATGGCTATTCTAAGCAAGGAAGGTGAATTGAGTGTTTGGGCATGTTGCCTAGTTGTCAAATTTGAGGGTTTTGAGTGAAATTTGATGGTTAGAGAAAGGAAATTGTAGAAACTCTTGGGGACCATAGATTTTGATGAACTTTCAAGAATTTGAAAACATAACTAAAGGTGTTTGAGGCCTTGGTTGGATGTGTAGAAGCCTGAAACAATCTTTTTCAATAAGCCCCTTTGGAATGGCATAAAGTGAGGGTTTTGTAACTTGGGGTCTTGGTGAATGTTTTTCCTTCTGAAAATTGTTGATTTGGGCTATTTGATACCTATGGATCGAAGGTTTGAGAAGATTTTTACAATTGAGAAAGTGATTGGATGGGTTTTAATTTTTAAATGTGGCCTCATTAGCCTAGTTGGGACAACATAGAAGCCTTAGTTTGGAGGGTTTGTTCCAAATAAGCCATATGAGATCTTGTATTGTGTTTTTGAACTCATTTAGGGGGTGTCTAAAAAACCTTGGGGTTTGTGAGTTTTAGTTTCCTTTTGTGAGATTTGAATGGAAAACTAGGTCTGTAGACCTACAAGTGAAAGCTAGGTGAAACTATGAAGAGTTCGTGTGATAGACTTTAAAGGGTTGCAAAGTTGTTGCAAGGAGAAAAAAGAGTTTTTAACTCATTCCACCAATGTAATGGTCTAATATTCAGTGGAATCAGTGTAGATGGGTAGGGATTTGGGTCCATGAATTTTTTTGAAGAAAAGCAATACAAACCATTACTTTCTATGAGTTTCATCAATGTTAATACAATATTTCATAGCATGTTACCTGAATACTATGTTAATTATAGGAATTTTTTCTGAGCTATCCAGATCACGTAGGGAAATTCTACAATAACCTCTCTCAATTTTTTTTATCTTAGTCATTTTTTCCTAGTGTCCAGTTTTCACTTGATGGAAAAAGTGTCAAATGCAAGTAGTTGAAAGTTGCAAAGTGGTGCAACTTTCATTTTGCAACCTATGCAACCAAATGAACCATTCTAATGCATCTGAGTGGGTGCTTTTATGCTAGGCATGGTCCTCCAAGATGTCTAAATTTGCAAACACACAAGAAGAGAAGAAGAAATGTTGGATGTTAGGGCATGTGGGTTTGCCTTGGTCAAACCCCTTTTAGGTAATTAAACTAAATGTAATAAAAAGTGCAATAATGGAGTTGATTACATTTCCATGATGATTGATCTTGAATTTTTGCAGAAAAACATGAAGAATCTACCCTTGAATGTTTGAAAATTGCTATCTTAATGACTTGAAATGATGAAACCCTAACTTGCTTGACTTGAGATGGAAGAATAATGGATGAATAATGAAGAATTGTTTGTAAAATGAATTAAGAGATGAATGGGGGTTGAAATGGATGGAAAAAAACTTATTTATACACACTTATGCCCTAATTACCTGATAATACCTCATCACAAGTCGACATAAGGAACTTTTAAATAAAACCTTAAAGAAGTTTTGAATTATTTTGAATTTGGAGACAAGAGGGACTCATTTACCACCCATGGAGAATGGGTCCCACCTTGGGCTTGTAAGTGGGTGTCGGGAATTAAGTCACATCTAATGTTGTTTGTCGGTTTTACATTAAAAAATACACATCATTAAGTCTTGTGAGTGCATAAAGGGGTCATATAAAGCATAAGAAAGGTGTAAATAGTGAAAGTAAGTCTAGAAAAGCATAAAATCTTGTTACAAGACTTTACAACACTTTAAAATAAGACTTGATAAGTGATAAAAAGGTGATATTTAGATGAATTATAATGAGAAGAGTCTAGAAAAGTGTAGAAATGTGTTACAACACTTCACAATACCTTTACAAGACATCAATAAATGCATTTGAAAGGGTCCAACACCTAGTGTGGATGTGAAAGACACCTCACAGCACTAACTGAAGGCCTTATTAAGTCTAATTTATCATCAATTATTCCCAAATCAAGCAAGTTTCCTTTTTTCTTTGGTACATTTAGCCCCCACTTTAGTGAGAGGATGAACTTTCTTCAAACTCACACTAAAGTAGACATTCAAGAGAGATCTAAGTGTACTGATGCAAATGACAAAGGATGAAAAAGATCAAGAAGGAAGTCAAGCCCACATGATCCAAGATCCTAAGTCAAACCAACAACATACATAATCATGCAATGGCAAGAAAGAGAAAGATGAAAATGAAAAGATGGATCAAGCTTCGATCGTTTTTCCAACTATTTGTGGATTAGATCTAAGTTGGGTATGTGTAGGATCATGGGGGTCCAAAAAGTGGCAATGGGAAAAAAAAGAATTTTTAACACATCCAAAAACATGGAATTCACGCCTTTAACTTTTTGTAGGCTTAGGTAAAATATTTGTTTTGGTTTGGTAATACCAAACCGAAACAGATATCCATTTATAACGGATATCAGTTTCAAAACGGATATCCATTTTGGAAAAAGGGAACCCATTTTTTTGAAAAAAAAATGAATATCTGTTTGAAATGGATATCCATTTTGAAAATCAAAATAGATATCTATTTTGAAAACCTAAAAAACCCTCTTTAGTAAAATGGGAATAACTTTTGTGTTTCTTATCAAAATTTCAAATTTTTATAGGTGTTAGAAAGGTTATTAAGAGATCTATGCAATGGATGAGGTGGTTTTTCTATATTATACACCAAAAAGTAATTATAATCATTTTAACTTCATATTTCATTTTTAAAACATCAAATGCTCACTAATTTCACATGCAAAGTCTTTTTTTCATTTTTTTTGTAACACTCATCTCAAAATACTTAAAACATTAGAAAAATTATTCAATAATGAAATATTTATATTTTTGTAGTAAGGTGATGAAAAAATATTCATAAATGATCATATCTCTCTATCCCTTCTCTACTCAATATATATCACTGTCTCCCCAGCTCTGACTCATCCCTCCTTTATTCTCTCTATATCCCTTTATATACCTATCTTTCTCAATCTCTCTTGTTGAGCTCTAGAAAAATCTCTCTACCTCTCTCCATCCTTCCTTCTCTCTCTCACACTCCCCTCTCTCTCTCTTAGGTCCCTCCCACTCCATATCCTCTCTCTCTTTATCTCTCTCCATCTCCCTCTCCCTCCATCTCCCTCTCCTCCCTCTCTCTCTCCATCCCTCTGAGTCTCTCTTCCTCTTGCCAAGTCTCACTCCCACACACACCTCCTCTCCAAAGTCTCACTCTCCCACTCTCTCTCCCTCTCTCCCTCCCAGGTCTCTCTCCCTCTCCCTCCCTCTATATCCCTCAATCTATCTCTCCATCTCTCCCTCTCAAGTATCTCTCTATCTCTCTCTCTCCATCTCCCTCTCAAGTCTCTCTCTCCCTATCTCTCTCACTCTCCATTTTCCTCTTAGGTCTCTCTCTCTAGTCCCTACCACTCCCACTCCCTCTCCCTCTCACCCTCTCTCTCTCCATCCCTTCAAATTCTCTCTCTCTCTCTCTCTCTCTCACACACACACTTTCTCTCTCCCACTATCTCCTCTCAAGTCTCCCTCTCTCACTCTCAGGTCCTTCACACTCTCACTCCCTCTCCATATCCCTCTCTCCCTCTCTCTCTACCCCTCCCTTTTAAGTCTCTCTCTCTTAGGTATCTTCCACTCCCTCTCTCCCTATTAGGTCTTGAGAGAGAGAGATACTTGAGAGGGAGAGTAGGAGAAACCTAAGAGAGAAAATTAAAAGGGAGAGAGACTTCAAAGGGAGGGGAAGAGAGAGAGAGGGAGATAGGGAGATGGAAAGTGAGATGGAAATGGAGAGGGAGAGAGAGAGATAGAGGGAGGGAGAGAGAGACTTAAGAGGGAGAGAGGAAGAGATAGAGGGATGGAGAGGGAGATAGACTTGAGAGGGAGAGAGGGAAGGAGAGAGAGAGAGAGAGGGAGAGAGGGGAAGAGAGAGTTATCTAGTTAGGGTGGGAAGGAGACACCAGAGAGAGATTTATCTAGTTAAGGTAGGACGTAGACACCTAAGAGAGAGA
>VDFB02325498.1:146353-240989 GCA_007258455.2 Sequoia sempervirens
GAGAGAGGGAGAGATAATTAAGAGGGAGAGAGAGAGATCTGAGAGGGAGATAGTGTGAGTGTGAGTGAAAGATTGAGAGAGAGAGAGATGGAGTGGGAGAGAACAAAGAGAGAGGAAGTGAGAGAGACCTGAAAGAGAGAGAGACCTAGGAGGGAGAGAGGGAGTTAGAGAGACCTAAGAGAGAGACTTAAGAGGAAGAGAGAATTTAAAGGGAGGGAGAGATAGAGAGAGATGGAGAGGGGATATGGAGAGTGAGAGGGAGATGGAGAGGGGGGGAGAGAGATAGAGAGAGTGAGAGGGACCTGAGAGAGAGAGGTAGAGAGAAAGGATGGAGATAGAGGTAGAAAGATGAATCTAGAGCTCAAGGAGAGAAAGAGTGAGAAAGATAGGTATAAAGAGGGACAAAAAAAGAAGAAAGGAGGAATATATCTAGAGCTTAAGGGGAGACAGTGATATATAGAGAGGTAGAGAAAGGAATAGAGAAATATGATGATTTATGAATATTTGTTCATCTCTTTGATAAAAAAAATATAAATATTTCATTATTCATTACTATTTCTAATGTTTCAAGTATTTTAAGATGAGTTTTACAAAAATATCATGAAAAAAAGATTTTGCATGTGAAAGTAGTGAGCATTTGATGTTTCAAAAATGAAATATGAAGTTAAAAAGATTATAATTATTTTATTGTGTACAATATAGAAACACCACCTATTCTATTGTGTAGAGCTCTCAATTACCTTTCCAACACCTATAAAAAGTTGAAATTTTGATAAGAAATGTAAAAGTTATGCCCATTTTACTAAAGAGGGTTTTTTAGGTCTTCAAAATGGATTTTCGTTTTTGTTTTTCAAAAAAATGGGTTCCCACTTTCCAAAACTGATATCCGTTTTGAAATGAGTATCCATCTCAAAACGGATATCCGTTATAAACAGATATCTATTTCAGTTTGGTATTACCAAACCAAAATGGATATTGGCTCGGGATTTGGTTTTAGATTGCTTGACCTAGAAGGTCAACCTAAAAAACATGTTTTGAGAAACTTGCTTAGTTTTCTGAAGTTCGCCCTTGTGGCTGATGACTTTTTTTTATTCCAAATTTCATCAAACGAAAAGGGTTTATAAAAAAAATTGTCAGCTTTCCACCAATATAACTTTTGTCTTATTTTGAATTTAATAAATAATTAGTATTGATTTTCTACCTACATTAGGTCTAAAGTCATGATTTATAGGCTAATTGAAAAACTTCTATAACTTTCAAACGAATATCCTTCTCAAAACAGATATCCGTTATAAATGGATATCTGTTATGGTGGTCAAACACAAATGTTTTAATAATTCTAAAAAATTTCTAATAAAAAAATCATAACTAATTATTTACATGGAAAAAAATTACGAAAAAAATCCCACACATCCAGGCATGTGTCCTCTACTTATATTGAAAAATTCAGAAAAATAATTTTTTTTTCTTGTACTTAGGGTGGTCAGACATACACCTACTTCTTATCTTCTTCCTGAAAATTTAGTACCACTGCACTGAAATTTCAAATTTTCTCAATTTTTTTTTATTTTTTTCCAAAAAAGGACTAGTAGCCTAGAAACTACATTCAATTTTGTACAACTTTTGTTCTTACATATTTTTCAAATTATGTTAATATCCTATTCAATTTTTTATGTCGAGTTGCCTAACTCTAATTTTCTGAATTTTCATTGCCACTTAGAGGCCTAGTTTGGATTCCCATGATCATGCACATAACCAGCTGTAAAATGCATACTCACTTTGGGGCGATGAAACTCTTGGCTGTCCATTGGGTGAGAAATCCAAAAATGTGAGAAACATATGCTAGTTGGTATGTACTCACAAACACATAGGTGGCTATGGGGAAAGTTGTGCCATGGAATGGGCTTCTTGCTCAACCATACCAAAGTTATACCTCTTGATAACTTTAATAAGATGCCACAAAGGAAAATGATTTTAGAGCTCTATGAAGTAAGAAAAACTTCATATGCTTGACACTCATAGATATTGTTAATGCAAGGTAGTGTAAGGAATGTTCAAAGGGATTTTTCTTAGTTCGTGCAAGGTATCATCTTAGAGGACATTGCGCCTAATGTTTCCAAGAGAGGATAAGTGAAAATGGTCTCATCTTGTTTCCAAGAGAGGACAAGTGCAAGGTCTCATCTTGGGAAACATTGTACTTAATGCTTTCAAGAGAGGAAATCGCAAGAAAAAAAAAATTATACAATGAAATGTGAGTGGTGATGTATGCCCCCCACTTTAAAGCAATTGTGAACACTAGTGCTATACGAAATTGTTGTAAAGTAGAAGAAGAGGACATGAGAGCTTACTCGGAAATCCCTATGCCAAGTAATATGTTTTCAATAAACTACATCATGAAAAAGGGAAGTATGTCATATGCAAGCCAACTTAAGGCATGCCATCCACATCCCAAGCTTGCTAGATTATATGTTCATGAAAGGTTAACAACTAGCCAAAGGAGGAAACAACATATGACATACGAGGACAAGGCTATGTAACCCCTTTCTCCCACTGAGTGCAGGACAAGGGTGAGCCAAAATGATTAACTAAATGCATGCTAGAGTGAAAATCAGTATCAATTGGAGGAACTAGGTGCCCCCACATAGGGGAGCATACTAATCTCCTTAATATTTTGGATTATACGACTCAAAGCATTATATTCATTAGTGGAGTGACCATGAACTTTATGATAGGTGCAAAATGAAGTCTTGTAAGAGAATTTCTTTCGAGTTCTAGGGGGAAGGGTGATCATGTGATCTTGGAGGAGTCTCAACAAGATTCCCTCTTGATCAATGGTATAATGTGATCTTGTGGTTTGCATCAAAGATGCATCTTGCTTAGTAGTAGATGTCATACTTACACAAGTTTCTCTAGATTGCAAAAAAAAATTCTCACTCTTACAGGAGGAAGGAAAATCTATTGAATGCAAATCACTGGTGTCTTGCAAGAAGAAATTGACATTAAGCGAAGGTGTATTTAGTTGTTGGATGATTTGTAAAGGAGAACAATCAAGACCACTAGTGTCTATCAGTTCAAGATGCTTTACAATTAAGGTTGGTTTAGAAGAATGTTGTGTAAGAGAGTTGATGCTGAGGGAAGGCTTGATTACTTCAATCAAAGGACAATAACCAAGACCATGAATTGTTCCTTGCATGTTAGGATCTATGGGGACACAGATAGCTTGGTCTCTAGTACCACATCCTTTTCTAGTATAGCCGTTGTTTCATAAGTTTTGTGCCATAGAAAAAAAAACCCTTTTCCTAACATGAGAATATTTCATGATAATTTAACTTAATGAGGCCTTGATTCAGGTGTTGTGAGGAATTTTATGCATCCAAACTAGGTCTTGGACCCTTTCAAATCAAATAACATGCTTTTAACGATGTCTTGTAAAGGACTTTCACACTTTTCTAGACTTAATGAAGTTATTTCTCCCTAATTCAACATTATAAAATTTATCTAAATACATTATCACATTAATCTAGAATTTTTTTGAATTAAACTTAATGTTAAACTAGTGTTGTAATGTGTCTTGCACATTCACATTGGTTCTTGTGTCTTTCTAGGCTATGTGGACCTCATTTTGGTGTTGTACAGTGTATTTAATCACACTTTCACATTGAATTATGTGTCTCAAGCCCTATTTGAAATTTACATCATCACTAATAGGCTCCTATTAACCCACATTGTGCATCCCGAGGCTTTAATTGATCAAACACCTGACAAGGTTGCATTTTAGACCTTATTTCCTTATTATCTGCATCTGAGCTGTCAAGTTGGCCCCTGTGGGACCCTTTCACCATGTATGGTGAACCAATCCCATCTAGGTGGGACCCATTCACCATGTGTGGTGAATGAGTTTCATTTGGTCCAATTTTGAACTTTGGGTGAGAAAAAAGTGAAATTTGAGTTTATTATTTCATCATGTCATCCCGTGATGTGGTACTAACAGGTAAATTAGGAGAATTTTCTATAAATAAAATTATTTTAACTCATTTTCACATCTCTATTATTCATTCTTCATTAATCATCCACCAATCTTCTCTTCCAAGTCAAGCAACTTAGGGTTTTATCATTTCAGGGAATTAAGAAATTAAATTTTAGACTTTCAAGGGAAAGTCCTCCATGTTTTGTTGCAAACTTTCTATATCAATCATCATGGCAAGGTAATCAACTCCATTATTGCATGATTCATTCCATTCTTTATCTATTTTGGTTTAATTACCTAAAAGGGGTTTGACTTAGGCAAACCCCCATGCCCTAACATTCACCATTTTTCTCTCTTCTCTTGTTTGTCTATAGATTTAGATCTCTTGGAAGCTTCAAAATCATTTAAGATCAAGTTTCAATGTTATTCAAGTCTTCTCCTCTTTGTTCAAGTCAAAATATCAACAAAAATCCACTTATAGGTTCATAAATCAAAGTTTCAGAAGCAGACACTTGCAAAGAATCAAAGTGTAGACTGAAAGCTTCAAATTTCACTTTTGAATATTCATAAATTCAAAAGTGGACTCATTCACCATGAGTGGCAAATGATTCCCATTCCAAGGTCAATTTTTGGTTTTCTACATTTTTAGATACCCATTTGTCTGAAACGGGCTCTGGTTCAGTTTTATAGAACTAGGACTAGTTCGCCCAAAATGGTGAATGAGTCCCTCTAAGCCTAAAATTCAGCATCAGCAGCATTCTAGAATCAATTTCTAGCCTTCATCAAGGTTCCATATGCACACTTTCAGTTTGGTTTATTTCTATTAAGTTTTGCATTCATTTATAGTTTATTGTTGCATTACATAATGTGTTTTCAAACATTTCAAATTTCTCTAGTTTCTATTCATTAGTTAATCAATCTTAGTAGTTTCTTGCATTCAAGAATCACAGTTAGGCATTTTTCATCCTTTTTCCATCCACTCTTGCATTAATCTTGAATGAAACATTGTGCATTTTGGCCCATCTTTCCCCTTTTAGGTGAAAAACCCTAAAAGAGCGAGGAATGATTTGGGTGCCAAAATCCTTTGTTTCATTTTGGTGAAATTTCTTTTTAGAACATTTTCTTGTATGATTTTAGAGTCCTTCATCATACATCTAGCTTTCATTGATCTTGCATTAGTGTTTGCATGAATTCATTTGCATGTTAGGTTTCAAATTTTGCATTCATAAAAAGTGCATTGTTGGCACTAAATCCATTTAGATTTTCAAAAAATCTACATTTTTCATGTAGGTATACATCATGGCACTCATAAAGCATCAAAATTAGTCAAAATTTTCTTCAAATTTTGAGAAAAGTCCATATTGAGACTCATTCACCACCTTGGGCGAATCAGTCCCTTTTGACCCTTGAAACAACATTTTATAGAACTCAAAAAAAAAAATTAGGCTTCTTTTTGGTGCCTTAACCTATATATATCATTTAGTTGCATTTCTATAGCATGCATTTCATGATATTTTGCATAAATTAGCTCCTTTCATGCATTGTGGTTGCGTCCACAAAAGGATATAAAAGTCATGAAAAATCCTAACCTAGGAATTGGACATTCGAGTAGGCGAATAACATCTTCTTATGGTCATTCATTTAGATTGTCAAACCAGGGAACATATACTTGAAATGGAGCGGCACTGTATGTGCACTAAGAACTAGTTTCAATCACAATTTACCAAAAATATATGCATGAAAGGAATTCTACTTATGCTATAGGAATGTAATGTGAAGCCTTCTGAACTTAATCAAAGCATAAATCATGACAACTATAACTGAGAAACAAACTATGAACTAGCCTTATGCTATAGGAACAAACATAGGGATGGATTCTCGATGCTGGAGGGACAATATAAGACTAAGTTTGCATTGAAACTTTTAAGAATGAAATCCAACTTATGATCAACAGGAAATAAACGACTAACTAAATAACTACAAATACTTACTAAGTGGGTCCCCTTAGCAAGCATCAACTAGTTATGCAAGAATTGAACTCAGAACTTCATCAGCTTTTATTCATAAACTCGGAATGATATACATTGTTTTGCTCATATAAAAACTAACATAAAACTCTATCTCTTATTATAATACTAACTTTTACATACTCTGCTTCCTCACTCACGTAGGAGGAACACTTATTTAAAGAAGAAAAGCAACTAACTACCTAACTGTAACAGAGAAAGACATGGACATAAATGTATCCTAAAACTGAGGAACAAACTTCTCATAAATGAAAGCATATCCGTTCAACACAATCTAGAGAGGATTTAGAATTCCACTCTTCCCAGGTTAATGATCTTTTAGGTTTCTTCCCAACGACCTGGATAGAGATTCTTCGCTAGAACAACTTCCTCGACACTATGTTGCAAATGGACTTTACTGCAAGGCTGAAGTTTGCTGCACTTGACTTGTTCATGCGCCCTTCAACAACCTACGATGCACACGGAAACATAAGTGAAAGAAAACATGTGTGGCAAACAACATGATACATTCATTAATCACATATTAAATCTATCTCATTATTCAAAACCCATGTGCATTATATCAGTCATTTGGGAGGTCAAACAGGGTAATTAATAAGACACATAGAGATGTTAAGCTGCAGGAATATAGGAATGTATTGCTATAGGATACTACCCATTTTTAGATAAAAAGTCTTTAATAAAAGAGTTAAAACATCCATTAGCAATAAGAGTAGAGATATTAAAAATACATCATAATACTCAAATTATGAGCATAACCTGAGCTCATCATCTGCCCCCTACTTAACCTAATGATGGTCCACTAGCATTAAGTTTCATGGTTGTTTCTATGAAGTCCATAGGAGTAGTATGGATTTGTGGTGAAGTTCCAAATTTATAGTAGAAACCTTTGAAATGTTTTCGTCTTTCATATCTGCGGGTTTCTGTATCCTTATTAACATCTGTAGCTCGATAGGGATAAAGTGGCCACATTAAAACTAGAGGTCGAAATGCTATTGGCAACCATAACTTGAACCTCTTCTGAAGACCAAGTTGTATGTACTTCTTTGTCCTTCCAAGGGCTGCTTTAAAATTCAGGGGGCTATGTGGCTCAGATTTCCTTAGCCCAACAGTCAATTTCTCCCATCTCTTTTCAATTCTGGAAGAGGCATGCTTCCAAAATAGATATGGTTGGCCTTTGAATTCTTCATACACTTGCTTTTTTATATTGAATATTTTTATTCTTTTTGTTTGATTATTGAACCCATATGCAATAGTAAGCCAAGTTTTTAGCATTGTGTAAGGGTCTGAGCTTTCTGGTCACAGTGGGATAGGGTCATCCCTTTCAACCTCTTCATAGGCTTCCAATTGTCTGCCATAATTAGTTTCATTGGCCGCCCATGACATGAGTGACCTCAAATGAATATAACCAATATAAAGAAGTGGATTCCACTCTGTTTCAGAGGGAATTATCAATCCATGCAAATAAGATTCGCATAAATAATTTTTTAGCCAACTAGGAGCCACTTGGTATGCATCATAAAATTCTTTGGCTGTATAAATAACATGATCTAAATTCCTTGAAATTCTCATTAATTGAAACCAAAGAAATTGTTCCTTTAGGTGCATAGCATAGACCCTAGGTGGTGGTCTACACTCCACAATTTTACTAGTTATTTTCATCATTTCATTCATTCTCTTTTATTTCCTAGATTTCTTGTTTCTGCCTTTCAATTTCTCTGTTCAATTTCTTCTTCTCTTCTTCCCAAAGACTTTGTTGAATTTCACTCTTGGCTAAGTGGTGCAAACTCAAGGTTTGAAATGTGACCGGCCTCCATATGGTCCTAAGGTATTCCAAAAATTCAATCAAAAATGTCTTTTTATAGACAACCATTGCTTGACAAGTTGCAGGGGGTAATGAGGTCTCATTAGACACTTCCAATTGTTTAGGTTGTTTGTCCTCTTGCTGCAGGAATAATTCCTGTTGCTGCAAAGGAGGAGATTATACTTCCTCTAAAATTTTCTTAGCTACCTCAGCCAAATCATCAAGACTTGGCATTCCCCTTTCATTACTAGCATGTTGTGCTTCCTCAAATTCCATTGGCTCATTTTGCATTTCCTCAAGAACAATAGGTGGGCTATGTGGAACATTCTCAGATACATTATGAGAATCATCATGACTGTATTCTTCAGAATCCTTTGAAATTATTATAACTTCAGGTTGAGAAAACGTTGAGGTGACTTTATGTTGTTTCCTTGCTGAAACTCTTTTTGGAAATGTTGCAGCTGCAGGAGGCACTCTCATGGGTTTCCTCTTTCTGACTTGCCTAGAGGGTTTAAACTCAACAGAAGAAGATGATGGTGAAACTACAGTGGCAACAGGTGTTGGTGTAGGAGGAATTGCTATAGGAGAAGGTGTTGCAGGAGAGGGACATTGTTGTCTTTGAACATGAGGGTCAGACTCTGGGGTTTGTTCTTCCCTAGATGACTCTCCTACCTTTGTTTTTCCTTTTTTTCTCTTTTACTAGCAGACCTGGTTTGTACTCTGGTGTGGAGGCCGCAAGAATAGATGTTGTAGGGGTAGGTACTGTAGGGAGTGCTCTAGGAGGCTTTGGAAGTTGTAGACCCTTTTGGGAAACAAATTCTTGCCAAGAAAGGGGTGATGCATCCCTTAGGGAACGCTCAATCAAAAGTTTAATGAGGGCATGATGGGAAATAGAGTTGTCCCTTCCCCTCTGGGTTTCATGGGCACATTGCTTCAAAAGGTTTAACAAAAAGATTGGAACATTAATAGCTAAATCATGTCTCATATGACTCAATAATTTAAAATGGTAGGAATGTAAATAGGAAAAGTATCCTTCACAATTCAAGTACTTGATGATGAGGATGGCATATTCTGAGTATGGAAAAGGTAGTGACATTCATTTACATCCTTGTTTAGAAACCTCCAAGGGTCCATCAATTGGTACTGTAAATTTTTCCCTAGCAGAAACAACATCTAAAGAAAAAATTTCTCCCACTGCTAGAAGCCCAGTTACTTCTGCAATTCTTTCTTTTGTTACAGCTACTATCAAACCCCACACTACAACTTCTCCTTCAGAAAGAGTTCTCAAGAACTCACCCACAGCTTCCGTATTAAAGGAATCTAACCTCAGAAAATAGTTTAGCCAACCACAATTGCTAAATGACTAAACCATTTGAGGATTTTGTGTCAAGATTTCATGAGCTACAGAATCATGTCTTACCAATTGGCCACCCATATTCACAAATTATCCCTGTTGAGATTCCAAAAACTCAAACCTTTTCTGAAAATTCAAAAAAAAAAATCTTCTACTCTCCTTCGTTTTGCTTCTTTTTGTCCTACTGTCACTTTTCTCTACTTTTCCAAGAATGACTCAATTGCATGAAATCATTGTTAGGAACTACTCATATCAAGTAGTTAATTGTTGTTTAGGATAAACACAAAATCATATTTGGAAAGTACAAGAAAATAAAAATATCTTATTAGTTGTGAAAGTGACATAAGAAAAGGTTTGAAATGGATTATCACGCCCCCTTCTAAAAATTTGACATGTGTCCACACATGTGTGAAAGGATAGGTGAAGAATGAGCGATAATGACTGATATGTACATAGCAATTGATGAATAAATGAAATAAATCAACAATGTGACAATAAAAGACATCGTGTACCTTGTAATAAATTCTCGTACATGCTGGGAAAGATCATAGCGCAACATGAAATGATGGCTGGAATAGAAACTATGAATGAGGGTGGTACGACACGATGGATGATGTGGAAGAAAAGAGGATGAATGGTGGTGATGGATGAAAAATGAAGAACGTGGTTTCCTTTAAAAGGAAACCTTTATTATGGGCATGCAACGTGGAATTTAAAGAGATGTAGGAGAAAGACTGAAGCCTTTCACTGTAGGAAAATCAGTGGCCGCATTTGAAACAAACTGCTTCATAAATTCATCTTTGGATGTTGGCTTATTATACAATTGAAGACGGTGTCCATTAACCAGAAGCTTGAATCAGACTGGATCTATTGTAGTTAACTGAACTGAACCATTATCAAACACATTTTCTATTTCATAAGGACCAATCCATCTTGTGATGAGTTTACCTTGATTTTCCTTGTATCTAGAGTCATAGAGTAGTGCCCAATCACTGGCAGAGAATTGCTTAGTTTGAATATGATTGTCATGCCATTTTTTCCTTTGTTGTTGGATAGTTTCAGTATGTTGCAGAGCAGCTTTCCTTATCTCATCCAATTCATTTAGCTACAAGAGGCATTCCTTTTGAGCTTCTGAAATATCAATGTTAAGCTGGAGAGCAGTCCTTAAGGTCTTATGCTTAAACTCAATTGGCAGCATGCCAGTCTTACCATAGAGTAACTCAAAAGGAGTAAACCCTGAAGTTGTTTTCCATGTTGTCCTATAGGCCCAGACTACTTCAGGAAGGTGACTGCTCCAATCCTTTTTGTGTAATTGGACTGTCTTTGTAAGGATTGCCTCAATTTCTCTGTTGGTAACATCTTCCTGACCATTGGCTTGAGGGTGATAGGGGCTAGAATTTTTATGCCTAATCTTGTAATAATTCATCAATGCAGTGATTAATTTGGATGTAAACTGAGCTCCTTGATCAGTAACAAGTTCCCTTGGGACTCCAAACTGAGTAAAAATCTGCTCATATAGGAACTTAGCAACTTTATTGTCACGGGCATGTGTCATTGCTTTCACTTCCACCCACTTGGTTACATAATTAGTACACACCAAAATGTATGATTTCCCATTGGATGGAGGATCAATAGGCCCAACAAAATCCATGCCCCATTTGTCAAAGGGACTGACTACCACTTGTGGATTCAGGGGTATTTCATTAGACCTTGTTGGTCTCCCCATGCATTGACATCTGTCACATTTCCTAGTGTAGGCTGCAACATCATTGCATAGTGTGGGCCAATAATATCCTATAGTAATCACTTTCATATATGTTCTCTTGGCTACAAAGTGCCCTCCACATGGCTCATCATGACAGGCATGGAAAATTTCATAGGTCTCATCTTCCCTAGCACATCTTCTTATGACTTGGTTAGGTCATGTGTAAAATAAACAATCTGCAATCTATGAAAAGTTAAAACTTTTCTCTACCAACAATTGCCTTTCCTTTGGTGAGAAGTGGGCTGGGATCTTATTGGCTACTAAATAATTTGAAATATCTATATACCATGGAGTTTGAGCATCAATAAAAAACAAATATTCATCAGGAAAACTATCATCAATTACCTTAGGAGAGTCAGGTGTAGGTGTTTGAAGTCTTGACAAGAAATCAACCACCACATTAGCTCAGCCTGGCTTATCAATAACTGTAATATCAAATTCCTGCAATAGTAGGAGCCATCTTGCTAATCTGCAAGATATGACAGTCTTATTCATGAAGTACCTTATTGCCGCATGATCTGTATGAATAAATATTTGGTAACCAGTGACATAATGTTGAATTTATTCAGGGCATACACAACTGCTAGCAATTCTTTTTATGTGACAGTGTAGTTTAATTCAGGGCCTTGAAGGTTTTTGCTAATGAAATATATGGCATGCTCAATGGAATTTTCTTTTTGTCCTAAAACTACCCCTATGGCATAACCAGAAGCATCAATGTGTATATGAAAGGGAAGACTCCACTTCGGTCCTTGAAGAACAGTTGCCTAAGTAAGTAGGTTCTTAAGCTATAGGAAATATTTGTCACACGCCTCAATCTAGTTAAATTTAGAATCCTTAGTCAATAAGGTATATAATGGACTGGCTATTTTGGTGAAATATTTGATAAATCTATAATATCCAGCATGTCCTAGGAAACTTCTAACATCCTTTTGTTTTGTAGGTATTGGAAAAGTTAGAATAACTTCTATTTTTGTAAGATCAACTTGAATTCCTACTTGAGAGACATGATGGCCTAAAACAATTCCCTCTTGCATCATCATAAAGCATTTCTCACTATTCAAAGACAAATTTTGCTCCTGACATCGTTTCAACATTTTTTCCAAATTGGCTAATGCTTCTTCATAAGTAACTCCATAAGGAGTAAAGTCATCCATATAGATTTCCATAGAATCATGAGAAATGTCAGCAAAAATACTGATTACTGCCCTTTGAAATGATGCAGGTGCATTACACAGTCCAAAAGGTAAGACAGAGTAGGAAAAAGTACCCCATGGACTGGTAAAATTTGTTTTGTCTTAATCCTCAAGGGCAATTCTAATTTGATTATAGCCACTATATCCATCCAAAAAGGAGAAATACTTTTTTCCAAACAATGAGTCTAGTACTTGGTCAACAAATGGCAGTGGAAAGTGATCATTTTTAGTTGTTGTGTTCAGCTCCCTGTAGTCTACAAAAACTCTCCATTTTCCACCTTTTTTAGGAACATTCAGCAATGGAGATACCCATTGATTGTCTGAAATGGGGTAGATAAAACCAGCATCAAGCAATTTATGGAGCTTTGTTTTAACTATTTCCTTGAGTGTTAGGTTTATCCATCTTTGAGGTTGTCTAATAGGTAAACAGTCTTCCTTAATGTAGATCCTATGAGTACAGAGTTGAGGATCTATTCCCTTCATATCCCCATAGTCCCATGCAAAATCTCTATGTTGATCTTGCAGCATTGTGACTAGGGAAGCTTGTTGAAATTGAGGCAACTTATTATTGATGTTCAGACAGCGACCTAGAGACATTTCCACTTGGTTGGTAAGATCATTCATGGAGGCTACTGAGAAAGGTGATGTCTATATTTCATGTGGAAGAAAGTTATGATAAATTGCAAGAGATTCAGGTGACAGGCTCTCAAAATTTAGTTGCTGTAGGAAACACTGCTAAGGACAGCGATCTGCAATAGATGGACTACTCAGATCAGGGTTGGACTGCAAAATGTGTAAAAACGGGTCATCTTCACTCTGAAGCTATGAAAACAGATTAGTTTGCAACATCATTAGATGAGCCAATGAATTGACTTCTTTAGTTTCTTCTCCTAAATCTGGCCAAAGTGGTTGAGACTAGTCCAGTTGAGGCTAGGCAAGAGGATATAAAGCCAATTTCTTTCTTGACTAACCATCAAAAATTGTCATTATCTCCTAAACAACATCCTATAAAAGTATCAGTCGTAGCTAACCATGGTCTACCTAGGATAATAGGAAATTCTCCCAAAGTTTCCTTAATAGACAATATGGCAAAGTCTGTTGGGTATTTCCAAGACTCAAGGATGACAATGATATCTTCTACCACTCCATCAGGTTTTACTATGGAACTATCAGCAAGCTGCAGAATGGTAGGTGTAGACCGAATTATTGGGATTTTCAAACACTTCATTGTATACTTAGTCATTACATTTATGGCTGCACCAAGGTCTATCAAAACATTCTTTACTATTTGACCATTAATATTTATTTGTACCATAGGACTCTCAAGGTCAGCATATTTTGGAATGACTACCTTCCCTAACATAATATCTGCCAACTATCCTAGAACATGGATAGTTTGGGGATCCTTTTTCTTTCTTCTTGGTTTCTTTAAACAGGCCTCCTTAATGGCTTTTCCATAAATTGGGACATCTTTAATGGCTTCAAAAAGGGGAATTTGAATGTGTACATTCTTTATTTGCTCCAAAATATCAAAGGTAGGCTCTTCCATAGACTTTGATGTAGTTATTTACAATCTCTGAGGAAAAGGTGGTTTGGCCTAATGCTACAGGACAAGTTCCTTAGAGACAGTATCTGATATAGGTATATGTTCTAAAGGATTAGTAGGTTGTTCAAAGGAAGAATCTAGAATCTCTGTAATTATAGGAGGCTATGGAGAAGGAAGAGTGGTTCCAAATCTGAGATGGATATCATGAATATTCAGGGCATAAGCTGGATACTGATTGACTTTTGCAAGATACATAGGCTGCTGCTGCTTCTTATTATTAGGATTTGGCAATGGTTGAGCAGGCATAGGGGTTTGTTTTGGAGGGATAGTATTTCCTACAGGTTTTGCATGAGGTCGCATGAGGGCCGAAGGTTGTGGCTGCTGAAGTTGCAAGGAGCCAAGAGATTGGTTCTGCCATTGTTGTGGACTTCTCCATTGGGAATTATGTTGCCAGTTACCTGGGGGTGGAGTCCATTGTCCTTGTGGCTGCTACCAACCTCCTTGAGGATATTTCCTTTGAGGACTCTAATAGTTAGGCCAGTGAGTTTTAGAAGTATTCCAAGGTGGTGTTGGGTCATATGTAGGTTGTCATTGGTTATTGTAATTAGAATAAGGATTACCAAAAGTCAAAGGGTCTTGAGGCATACCTTGTCTTTAAGCCCATGGTTACCTTTTTGCAATGAAGAATACTTGGTAATCATCACCTTCTACCATCTTAAAGTCAGTAGGTAAATTCTTAGCCTCCAAGTTAGCCACCATCTTACATCTGCAGTCACGTTTCTTTTGTCTACAATGTGGACAGAACTCAGTCAACATTGCTTCAGCTTCCTCATGTTTCTTCTGAGCTTGCATAGTATCCAACTGTGTAGCCATATTGTTTATGATATCCTTCTTGAAGTCAGAAAACAAATTTGTGATCTCCATCCGTGAAATTCTATTAGTAGAAGACTTCCCTATTGTGGCTTGATGAGCTATACCCTTTTTAACAATTTCTCAAGAGTAGTTAAGACATATCTTCTTGATATCATCCCAAGGCAGTTGGGTTATATCTCCTCCTCCATCAAATCTAGGGCATCAATACAAGTTTCACTGATTCCTCTTAGAAAAAGTAGTTTCTGAGATTCCTCATTGAGAGTATGGTCTGAATTCTTTTTCAGGGAAAAAAAGAATCTTGAGATATAGTCTTTTAGGCTTTCATCCTCCTTTTGTTGAATTCTAAATATATCATCACCCTTACTACCACTCTTACAATATTCCTTGTATTTCTCAAGAAATTTTGTTTGCATGGCTACCCAACTATCAACAACACCTTTTCCCAAACTCATAAACCATCTAATGGCTCCTTCTTTCAAAGTAGCAGGAAACAACTTCAACCTGTGAGCATCTGAAGTGTAGTCATAACTGTGACAAAGGATATCAAACTCAAACAAGAAAGTTTTTGGTTCCTCTGTAACTAGTCCATAGAACTTGGGAAGTAATGAAGAAGGAATACTTTTAAGGTTATCATTATCTTGTTGAGAAATGATGGGGAATTAAAAAGCAGGAGGTTGATTAGGTGGATTACGTGCCATAGTTGCTTGATGGAGTATCAAATAAAATGGGTTTTCTTCAGGTTCTTTGTCAATTAGATCAAATGGAAGTTCAACAAGTAGGTTTTCAGTAAACAGATTGATATCTTGATCTCATCCTTCCTCAAATAGATTATAAGTTGGATCAAGATTGTTATCAAGGAATGGAAGGTTAGGTAGGAATCTTCCCAAAGTGTCTCTTCTTCTATGCATGCAATAGAGTGAACTATAAATTGAAGGGATTTTAAAATGCTTGAATACTAAACTATTACTAACAATGACTATGACAGGTTCTGAGCTTGACACCATCCTCAATAATGGTGCCAAAAATGGTCGCATCCACAAAAGGATATAAAAGTCACGACAAATCCTAACCTAGGAATTGGACATTCCAGCAGGCGACTAACATCTTCTTATGGTCATTCATTTACATTGTCAAACTAGGGAACGTATACTTGAAATGGAGTGGCAATGTATGTGCACTAAGAACCAGTTTCAATCATGATTTACTAGAAATAAATGCATGAAAGGAATTCTACTTATGCTATAGGAATGTAATGCAAAGCCTTCTAAACTTAATCAAAGCAGAAATCATGACAACTATAACTGAGAAACAAACTATGAACTGGCCTTATCCTGTAGGAACAAACAAAGGGATGGATTTCTGATGCTGCATAAACAATATAAGACTGAGTTTGCACTAAAACTTTCAAGAATGAAATCCAAATTATGATCAACAGGACATAAACGAGTAATTAACTAACTACAGATACTTACTAAGTGGGCCCCCTTAGCAAGCATCAACTAGTTATGCAAGAATTAAACTCAGATATTCATCGGCTTTTATTCATAAACTCGAAATGATATACATTGTTCTTCTCATATGAAAAATAATACAAAACTCTATCTCTTATTATAATACTAACTTTTACATACTCTGCTTTCTCACTCGCGCAGGACGAACACTTATTTAAACTAGAAAAGCAACTAAGTACCTAACTCTAACAGAGAAAGACGTGGACATAAGTGTATCCTGAAACCGAGGAACAAACTTCTCATAAATAGAAGCATATTCGTTCAACACGATACAAAGAGGATTTAGCATTCCACTTTTCCCAGGTTAATGATCATTTAGGTTTCTTCCCAACGACCCGGACAGAGAGTCTTCGCTGGAACAACTTCCTTGACACCGTGCTACAAATGGACTTTACTACAAGGCCAAAGTTTGTTGCACTTGACTCGTTCATACTCCCTTCAACAACCTGCGATGCACATGGAAACATAAGTGAAAGAAAACATGCATGGAAAACAACACGATAAATTCATTAATCACATATTAAATCTATCTCATTATTCGAAAACCACCTACATTATATCAGTCATTTGGGAGATCAAATAGGGTAATTAATAAGACACATAGAGATGTTAAGCTGCAGGAATATAGGAATGTATTACTACAGGATACTACCCATTTTTAGATAAAAAGTATTTAATAAAAGAGTTAAAACGTCCATTAGCAATAAGAGTAGAGATATTAAAAATACATCATAATACTCAAATTATGAGCATATCCTGAGCTCATCACATTGTTCAAATTCAAATTGTGCATTTGCAACATTTCATTTTCATATTATTGCATAGTGTTCTTAGTGAATTACTTTGTTTGAAATATGAAAATTTACATTTGAATTCTATGTCTTTACCATTTTACATAGCTTCTCATACATCTAAATCATTAGCAATAAGCATTGTTTAAATTCATGGCATTTAGACTCTTGTAAGTTCCATTTTCAACTCTATTTCATAGTCCTTTTAGATCAACTTACATTGAGAAAACACTAGCACATATAAACAATCAATCACAAAACACATCAAATGATCCAATCAAACAAATGATCCAATTTTGAACAACCCTCTCATCTAAGCCTCTTAGTAGCGGTGATGTGGACAAGTTCGATGAATTTCTTCAGGACTTTATCTCACTCACTTCATCCTCTAAAGCTTGTCATGAGAAGCCTAAACAAATTGATGATAAATTATCCCCCAAACCTTTTTTTAGTGATGACTTAGACATGTTAGATGAAGCTCTTAAATACTTCATCTCTTCTAGCTCATCCACTAAAGGTTTGACACAAGAGGATGCAAGCATCAATAATCATGATAATCATACTTGTTCTTCTCTTGATATCTCTCCCATTGGTGATGCATATATCTTGATGAAATAAGACACAATTATTGGAGATCATGCAAGACTTTCTTGTCTTCCTCCTCCTTCCCCTTCCAACAACATTATGACACACAAATCTAAAATCATTTCTCCTACCTTACCTAGTATTGATAATCATGACAATCTACCATTTTCTTCTCCTAATATCTTCTCTACGCATGAAGAAGATAGTTTAGTGTTAGAAGATATTGTGGTGGTAGATCTATTTGAACAAAAAAGTCTAATCACTAGTAACCATGAAACTCCTAGTTATATTTTTCTTGATGCCTCCCCTATGAGCAATGAAGCTATCTTTCCAAATTCCATTATGACATGTGATGAGCATATTAGCTCTCCTCCTAGGGTTGATATTATGACACATAAGAATCATACCTTCAAGAAAAAAACAACCAAATTGAGCCTTCTTCTCATATCATCACCACTATTGTTACTCAACACAATTCAACCCTTCATCATCACCCTATGTGTACTAAGAAACAAGCTCACAATACACCCACCCTCATTCTTCCAACTCATGGTCTTTGTGATTATCCTTTCATAGCCATCAACCCATCCAACAAACCTTCACTCAACATCCATACTGTCACAAAAAATTCTACCAAGAAATATTTAACCTTGGTACATCCTAAATCAATATATAAATAACATTAGTTGTTGCCCCTTGCCTTGTAATAGTTGTAGTACCATAAAATACTTACTATTACATGTTTTGCATCCATTGCAATTGGCAACATACCGTCATCTACTTCAAGCTCACCCTTGTTCTGCACTAAGTGGGGGAAAGGGGTTTGAAGGCTTTATCCCCGTATTTCACTTGTCATTGTCTCTTTTGGCTAATTGTTAACTTTTCATGAACATATAAGAGAATTCTTGGGATGTGGAAAAAATGTATTAAGATTGACTTGCATATGACATAATCCCTTTCTTCATGACGTAGCTTATCGAAAACACATGACCTGGCATAGGGATTTTTGGATAAGCTCTCATGTTCTTCTCTTCTACTTTAAAGCAATTTCTCACAGTAATGGTGTTAGCAACCACTTTAAACTGGGGGCATACATAGACAACATTTACTTGAAAATTTCATGGTGTGATTTATTTTTTCTTGTGATGTGTCCTCTCCTTGGTGGTTTCATTGGTTTGATTCCTTCCAAGAGTGTACGATCAACTGAAGTGGCTTAATGTGAATGAAGCATCCCATGGATAACGATCTAGCACTAGGTATACTGATCAACTAAAGTGGCCTGATGTGAATGAGGCATCCCATGAATAACGATCTAACCTCTCAACCTATCCTCTCTTGGACACATTAGGCACAATTATCCCTAAGAAGAAGACCTTACATAAACAAAGAAAAATCCCCTTTAAAGAAACTTTTACATATCATTCAAAAAAAATTACAAAAGCATTTTCATTGTGGTGCCTTATCAATGTTATTAGGAAGCATAACTTTGGTATGGTTGGTATAATGGGAAGCCGACACATTGGCATGACTTTTCTCATTATACAATGGGAAGCCAACACACTAGCATGACTTTGTAACTAAACCATTTCTTTTGGCCTTCTCACCCGACGGACAACCAAGAAGTTTCATCGGCCCAAAGTGAGTACATCTTTTCCACCCCGTCTTTCTTTCCATCTTTCCTTTGCATGATTTTGTATCTTTGGGGCTTGACCTACATGTGGATCTCTCTTGAATGTCTACTTTAGTGCGAGTTTGAAGCAGGTTCATCCTCTCACTAAAGTGGGGGTTGAATGTGCCATAGAAAAAAAAACCCTTCACTTGACATGGGAATATTTCATGATAAATTAACTTAATGATGCCTTGATTTAGGTGTTGTGAGGCATTTTATGCATCCACACTAGGTCTTGGACCCTGGAAAATCGAATAACATGCTTTTAACAATGTCTTGTAAAGGTATTGTAAAGTCTTGTAAAGGACTTTCATGCTTTTCTAGACTTAATGAATTTATTTCTCCCTAATTCAACATTATAAAATGTATCTAAATACATTATCACATTAATCTAGAAGGTTTTTTCAAATTAATCTTAATGTTAAACTAGTGTTGTAATGTGTCTTGCACATTCACATTGATTCTTGTGTCTTTCTAGGCTATGTGGACCTCTTTTTAGTGTTGTAGAGTGTATTTAATTACACTTTCACATTTCATTATGTGTTCCAAGCCCTATTTGACATTTACATCATCACTAATAGGCCCCTATTAACCCACATTGTGCATCCCAAGGCTTTAATTGATTAAACACCTAACAAGGTTGCATTTTAGACCTTATTTCCTTATTACCTAGTATCTAAGCTATCAAGTTGGCCCCTATGGGACCCATTCACCATGTATGGAGAATCAGTCCCATCCAAGTGGGACCCATTCACCATGTGTGGCAAATGAATCGCATTTGGTCCAATTTTGACCTTTGGGTGAGAAAAAAGTGAAATTTGAGTTTATTATTTCATCATGTCGGCCTGTGATGAGGTATTAATGGGTAAATTAAGAGAATTTCCTATAAATACAAATATTTTAGCTCATTTTCACATTTCTATTATTCATTCTTCATTATTCATCCACCAATCTTCTCTTCCAAGTCAAGCAACTTAGGGTTTTATCATTTCAAGGCATTAAGACATGATTTTTTAGACTTTCAAGGGAAGATCCTCCATGGTTTGCTATAGAATTTCAAGATCAATCATCATGAAAAGGTAATCAAATCCATTATTACATGCTCCATTCCATTCTTTCTCTATTTTGGTTTAATTACCTAAAAGGGGTTTGACTTAGGCAAACCCCCATGCCCTAACATTCACCATTTTTCTCTCTTGTCTTGTTTGTATGTAGATTCAGATCTCTTGGAAGATTGAAAATAATTCAAGATCAAGTTGCAAGGTTATTCAAGTCTTTTCCTCTTTGTTCAAGTAAAAATATCAACAAAAATCCACTTACAGGTTTGGAAATCAAAGTTTCAAAAGTAGACACGTATATAGAATCAAAGTGTAGACCAAAAGCTTTGGATTCCATTTTTGAATATTCAAAAATTCAAAAGTTGACTCATTCACCATGAGTAGTGAATGAGTCCCACTCTAGGGTCATTTCTTGGTTTTCTACATTTTTAGATACCCATTTGTCCAAAACGAGCTCTGGTTCAGTTTTACAGAACTGGGAATGATTCACCCAGAATGGAAAATGGGTCCCTCCAAGCCTAAAAATCAACATCAGAAGCATTCCAGAATCAATTTCCAGCCTTCATCAAGATTCCAAGTTCTCACTTTCAGTTTGGTTCATTTCTATTAAGTTTTGCATTCATTTATAGTTTATTGTTGCATTACATAATGTGTTTTCAAACATTTCATATTTCTCTAGTTTATATTCATTAGTTAATCAATCTTAGTAGTTTCTTGCATTCAAGCATTACATTTAGGAAATTTTCATCTGTTTTCCATCCATTCTTACATTAATCTTGATTGAAACATTGTGCATTTTGCCCCATCTTTCCCCTTTTAGGTAAAAAACCCTAAAAGAGTGAGGAGGGATTTGGGTTCCAAAATCCTTCATTTCAAGTTCATAACCTTTTCCATAAAGCTTTTTCATTGATTTTGAATTGGGTGGTTGGTCATTGTTGTGTTTGAAAAAGTTTTTTGCATATTTTTCTTCTATTTCTAAAGTGCTTGAGGTGGATTATTTCAAAGGATTGCTTGCTTTTTCGTATTCCCTATTTGAATCTTTGGGTATGATCTTGTACTCGACCATGAAGTCATGTTCAAAATCCAAGGAACCCAAATCATCGTCTAAAGCTTTCTTTGTTGTTTAAGTTGTTCTTTGTTTTCATTTTGGTGTACAGGTTCCACTGGTGTAGTTGATGTTGATGTGTTTAAGGAATTTGCTTTATTTTTCTCAAGTTGTAAGACACAATTATTAGGTTCAAGATTACCATCAAGTGTGTGGATTGTGTTGTTGTAGATGTATTTCATTTTACGATGAAGAGTGGAAGGCACACCTCTCATTGCATGAATCCACTATTTTCCTAAGATAATATTGCATGAAAGTTCATAAGGCATAACGTGGATTGGTGTATTCAAGGTGGCCACTCCAATGGTAAGAGGTATAATGATTACTCCTAGTAGTTTCTTTTCAACATTGTCAAATCCCTTAATAGAGAAAGAATCAGATTAGATGGTTGATTGATCAATGCCAAGCCTATCCAAAAGGGTCACACTACACATATTAAGAGCAAAAAAAGTATCTACAAGAGTTCACTTTATCCCTTTTCATTTGTATTGTGCTATGATCATGAAAGGTTCATTTTGTTTTTGCATGTCCAAAGAGGGGAGTTCACTTTGGTGGAAAACAATGTCAGCATTTATTCCTTGAATCATGGATGCTATGTCAGTTGGCTACACATTAGAAGGGAAAAGAACTTGTTGCAAGGTTGCTTGGATCATGTTGTGATATGTTGTATCACATCAGGTTCACCAAAATGAACCAACAATTTTGATGTGTTTTTCTATAGAATTCTCTTGCACTCTTAGGATCTCTTTCACCTAAAAGGAGAGAGAAAGAACCCCAAACCAAAATTGAAGTGGTTCACTCAAATAGAGAATTATATAATGTAATTATGATTAAATTCAATGATCTAAGTGCAAGAAGTTAATGAAAGCTATTGATTATTGAATGGAAACTAAATAAATACAACTTATTTGAAAACATATTGTGCAATGCAAAAACACCTAGAAATGAATGAAAAACTAAACAAAAATGGATGAAACTGAAAGTGCGCACCTGAGATATGGATGGAGACTGGAAATGAATTCTAGAATTCTTTTCATGCTGATTTTTAGGCCTGGTGGGACTCATTTGACATTCTGGGAAAATCAGTCCCTATTCTCTGAAACTATTCTGGAACCTGTTTCAGACAAATGGGTGTCTAAAAATATTGAAAACCAAAAACTGGCTTGGAAGTGGGACTCATTCGCCACCCATGGTGAATGAGTCCACTTTTGAATTTCTTAATATTTAAAGGTGGAAACATGAGCCTTCAGTTTGCACTTTTTGCTTCTCGAGGTGTCTGGTTCTGAAACTATCAAATTCAGGCCTGAAAATGACTTTTTGTAGGTAATTTGACTTGTCCAATGAGGAGATGGCTTCAACAACTTTGAAATGAAATCTTCAATGATTTCTAAGCCTTCAAGATGTCAAAATCTACAAACACACAACAAGAGAAGAAGAAATGTTGGATGTTAGGGCATGGGGGTTTGCCTTGGTCAAACCCCTTTTAGGTAATTAACCAAAATAGAGAAAGAATGTAATGAAGCATGCAATAATAGAGTTCATTACCTTTCCATGATGATTGACCTTGAATGTCTACAACAAAACATAAATAATCTTCCCTTGAATGTTTGAAAATTGCTATCTTAATGACTTGAAATGATGAAACCCTAACTTGCTTGACTTGAGATGGAAGAATGATGGATAAATAATGAAGAATGGTTTGTAAAATGAGTTAAGAGATGAATGGGGGTTGAAATGGGTGGAAAAACACTTATTTATACACATGTATGCCCTAATTACCTGATAATACCTCATCACAGGCTGACATAAGGTATTTTTAAATAAAAACCCAAAAGAAATTTTGAATTATTTTCAATTTGGAGCCAAGAGGGACTCATTCGCCACCCATGGAAAATGGGTCCCACCTTGGGCTTGTAAGTGGGTGTTGGGAATTAAGTCACATTTAATGTTGTTTGTCAGGTTTACATTAAAAATTACACTTAATTAAGTCTTGTAAGTGCATAAAGGGGTCATATAAAGCATAAGAAAGGTGTAAATAGTGAAAGTAAGCCTAGAAAAGCATGAAATATTGTTACAAGACTTTACAACACTTTAAAATAGGACTTGATAAGTGATAAAAAGGTGACATTTAGATGAATTATAATGAGAAGAGTATAGAAAAGTGTAGAAATGTGTTACAACACTTCACAATACCTTTACAAGACATCAAAAAATGCATTTGAAAGGGTACAAGATCTAGTGTGGATGTGAAAAACACCTCACAACACCAAGTCAAGGCCTTATTAAGTCTAATTTATCATCACTTATTCCCAAATAAAGTAACTTGCCTTTTTTCTATGGAACGCAAAGTGGTGCAAATTTCATTCTACAACTTGTGTCACTAAACAAACTATTCTGACACATTTGAGTGGGTACGTCTACACTAGAAATGGTCCTCTTTGACACCCAAATATGGTGAATCTCTCTTAGCTACATTCAACCGGTTGAATCCCTTAAGAGTCTGAAGTGCAAAATGGTTGCAAACTTTAGCATGTTGTTACTTGAACACCGTGATGCTTAAAAACTTCTCATCTAAACCTATGGGATCATGTTTGGCCCCTCTACAATAACCTCTCTCTTTTTTTGTTATCTTGGAGTCATTTTATCATGGTGTCCATTTTTTACTTGATGGAAAAAAAAGTGTCAAATGCAAGTAGTTGAAAGTTGCAAAGTGGTGTAACTTTTGTTCTAAAACTCATGTGACTAGATGAAATATTCTAATGCATCTGTGTTGGTAAATTTATGCTAGGTATGGTCCTCTTTCGAACCCAAACATGGTGAATCACTTCGAGCCACATTCAACTGGCTAAATCCCTTAAGAGTCTAAAGTGCAAAATGGCTGCTAACTTCAACATGTTGTTACTTGAACACCATGACACTTAGAAACTTCTTGTCTGAGCCTGTGGGATTGCATTGAGCCCCTATACAATAACCTCTCTTAATTTTTTCTATCTCAGAGGTGTTTTCCTATGGTGGTGAATTTTTTCTTGGGGAAAAAGTTGTCAAATGCGAGTTGTGCAAAGTTGTAAAGTGGTGCAGCTTTTGTTTAGAAACTCATGTGACCAAACAAACTATTCCAACATGTCTAAGTGGGTATGTTAATGATAGGAATGGTCCTATTTCACACCCAAACACGTCGAATCGCTCCAAACTATGCTCAACTACCTGAATCCCTTAAGAGTATTATTGAGGGTCAAAACAACACAACAATATTAAAGAAAATTATATTACTATTCTATTTCTCTTGAAAGAGAAAGATAACACATGGTGACCTAAATCCCAAGGTTCTAGTAATTGGTGCTCAATTATGCCGATATCACTCGGTGGTTGATATAACTATAATGTTCAAGGGGCCTTTGCTGGTAACAAGGAATAGGATTGCATAACATCAATTAGTATACATTTGGGGGGGTTTAAATAAAAGGAAGAGATGAATCAGAGCTTTAAATCAAAGAAACATGATTAAAATTATTACATATCCAGACATGCATATCAATAATGAGTGTTTATGCCACCTAACCACACGATAGCAAGATGCAATCCATAGAATAAACTATGCTACTACATACATCCATAATGGTAATTCAAATACCATCAACATTCACTAAACTTACTTCAAAAAAATCACTCACTCATCATCTAAAACACAGATCAAATGAATACAATAAAAACTTCATCCACAGATAATCCAATGATAAAATCTTGAATCTAGTTCCTTCTATTGAATTTCATCAAATAAGAAATAATTAAGCACAACAAAAGTAACTGGCGTATGGATTGATCATGTACTATTAACCTTATCAAAATAAATCCAAACTTTAAAACCATCACATAAAAATGTATGAAAAACTATAAAATAACCAAGTTTTACTGAACTTTTAGAGTATCTCTGCTAAAAAACATAGAAATCCTAGATCTAATCTCTATTTTCTATCATCAGGTGGTTGATCTTCCTTCAATTAGCCGACTTGTACAAAGTAGAATCTAATAATAAATATAGGGTGCCACATGCACAAGTTTCTCAATTGTCAATCAAGATCCACAATTAATGGAACAGAATAGAACATAGAAGTGGACTCATGAACTCTTGTTCCAAGGTTGATTACTTTGTTGTGCCAACAAGAAATCTAATATTCCAAGAAGAAAGTGAAACCAACAGCTTAAACTCAGAGTTGAGCTCATGTCAATACCCACAAAAAGAGGAGAAAAGAAGATATTGAGTATAGTGAAAAGAGTTAGTTCACTTTTGCACTGAATGCTCAAGGATGTACTCTTCATAACTGAAGAACACTTGTTGAAGAGTACCTGAATCAGGTCCATCCAACCAATCATCTTCAAATCTGATACTTTCAAATTCTGTAGAAACCATCCTTTGCATCTCCTTTAACTTGATTAATTCCTTTCTAACAATTCTTATCTCCTTCCTTTTGCATAATTTATCTCAAGGTATACAGGAGTTGTTCCACCTTATCTTCTTCAGTCTAACTCCTTGCCATGAAGTTTCACTTGGTTGGCTTCTCTGAGAGGCCTCATCCAATGTGCCTAAAATTTCTTGATTCCTGTAGCAACTTCTTGTATTGGATGAACAAAACATCTAAGTTAGTCAATCCTATAATCCCTTCTTCATCCTCCTTCGATAATATTTTACTTAGTCAAACTATGCCTCTATCAAAGGTGGAACTATAGAAGTATTAGGCATAAAGGATATTTCTCATCATGTGGCGGGGCTGGGATCAGAATTAGATAAGAACCAAAATAGGGTCAGAAGTAGGACTAGGATTGGGAACCAAACCAGAACCAAAAATGGGGTCAGAAGCAGGACCAGAACGAGAATTGGACCAAAACCAAAACAGGGTTGGAAGCGCGACTGAAACGGGAACCAGACCAAAACCAAAACAAAGTCGAAAGCAAGACCAAAATGGGAACCAGACCAAAACCAAAATGGGATCAGAAGTGGGATTAGAACGAGAACCGGACCAGAACCAATCATTAGTTCCCAAATTCAACTTCCACTCTGGATCCAGTTCCAACAAAATGACAATGACCAAAACACAACACAAGAGGATAGGGTGGAGACAAAACCAAAATGGAACTTCACAAAGTTTGAAGTTTGATTCTAGGTCCAGATCTGTACCCAACCAAAAAGAAAAGAACAAAACACTAGCACAACAAAACCGAGACTGGAGGGAACACCGGACCCAGCCCAAAGGAACAAATAACATGTGAAAGGAAACGAGCGGAGACGGAGTTGGGATGGGAAAATAAAATGGAAACTTGAAATTTCATACTTCCATTCCAATCCCGGTTCCACATCCACGTGAGCAAACAAACAAAACACAAGGAAACAACCAACAAACAAGAGGACAGGCCAACCCAATAGTTTGTTGAAAACAACCAACAGAACAAAGGAGAAACAAAAGAGAAGACAAAGTCAGAGTTGGAACGTTATCCAAACTAGAAACCTGTTAGAGTAATAAGTTATTATGCTTAATTAATTATATCATATTGATTAATTAATTAAGTCACTTATTCCTCTTTATTACTTAAGCTAAACTTAGGCACATTAATAATTAATTAATTATTAATTATTAAGTGTGCACACTAGGGTTTCCCTTTTAGGGTTTCTTGATCTCCTTCATAAGGATTTATCACTTTGTAATAATTGATTCTCTTAATGCATTTTTACTGAGAGGTTTATAGAACATTGTTTTGGTTCTTCATATCTTTTGCATGTGACAGGTATTCATCTTGCATGCAGGCGATCTTGGATTCTAACATAGTATCCGAATCAGAACCCTGCGGCTACTTGTTTGTGATCCCGAGAAGATATGGCCTTTCAATGAGTTTCTAATGCAAGGGTTTCCACAAGCATCTTTTTTGCAAGATCTGGGGGTAGCCAAATTTTTGGAGTAGTTTGGGCAGAAACAGAGGTCACCATTGCATTTGCAACGGCCAGAAACCCTAAGATTGCCTTTCGTTTCGTCAATTTTACTGATAGTTGATGCGGAAGGAAAAATTGTACGGAAGTGCGTCACGGCCTCCCCAACCGCCTTTGATGCGAGAAATTTAATTTTTTTTTTTTTAATGTGTTTTCTCAGCGCTCCATTAGGCACTCCCTTGAGTGTAAAGAGCTCTCCTACCACCACGCACCACCCAGTACAGCCACCCGGGAGGCGGCCAGGTGGCACCAGCTCATCTGCCATCTTTGCTTTAGCCTTGCCCAGTCTCTTTAAAAGTAGCTTTGCGGTCCTCCTGAGCAACCCGGGGCTCTGGGGCTTCGACCCACGTCCAGACCCTCCAGCCCCAGCTGCGGTCATATGGTAGTGCGGGCCCTTACGCCGGCCTCGGTCTTACTCGGTGCCGGGGCCATAGGCTTCGGCTGACTTCGTCCATGAGATCAAAGAATATTACGGGCCTGCATGAGCCAATTCTAAGCTGATGCAGGCATAGCCAGGCCATGTTGCAGGTTTAATGACCCAAAAATTTTTTCCGACAAGGGGCGATTTTTGCCTTGGCTTATTGAATGTATGTTTTATTTCATGAACGCTACTAGCGTTAACATTCGGTGTCAGTAGGCCCTCTTTTCCCCCTCCCTAGCCCCAATTTCCCTAAAGGAGATGTTTTTTCTTTTTGAGGTCATAGCAGGCATCACAGTCATCAATCAGACAGCGAGATATCGTCAAAAGTAGTTCTAAGAACTTTCATTTGGTGTAGTTTATTTTACGCAAGTATTTTACTGTTTTCCTGAATTTATTGCTGTTTGAAGTCAGATGTTGTTTTTGGACTTTCGAGCTCATAATTTTTTGCCACGATCTTCATTTTTCGCCTCATTTGAAGCGTTGGAAAGGTATTGAGGAGCTCTATGTTGTTGTCCATGCACTTTTTCTGTATCTATCTCAGGTTAGTCACTTAGTCCATATTTGGCCCTATGGGTTGTTTGGAGATTACTTGGACGTTTTGGTAGTTGGGAGGGTGCATCTTGCATCTTTGCACTTCATTTTTAGTAATACATCATTCAATAATTGCTTGTTGCTTCATGATTCTAGGGTTATTTCCGTTTGGAGTTTTGAGTGTTAAAGGGCATGGTGCGCTATCACTTTTCACTTGATTCCGCCCGTCCAGTGGTGACTCATCGGTTTGCGATGTGAGACAAAAATATCTTTCCTTGCTTGCCTATATCAAGTTTCAGTGTTACTCTACAGAGTTCTTCCAGTGCTTCTTTGCAGCATGTTATCTCATTGTAGGGGGGTTTTTTCCCACTGGGTTTTTCCTTCTCTACTCCATTCTTGCATTTATGAAATGGAATTTTGGTCTGGGGCCTACTTAGCCGGGACCCATCTTTGCTTCATGCATCTTTTTTCTAGTGTTTTAGCTTCTTCCTAAGTTCATCTTAGGGGGTGTTAGAGTAATAAGTCATTATGCTTAATTAATTATATCATATTGATTAATTAATTAAGTCACTTATTCCTCTTTATTACTTAAGCTAAACTTAGGAACATTAATAATTAATTAATTATTAATTATTAAGTGTGCACACTAGGGTTTCATTTAGGGTTTCTTGATCTCCTTCATAAGGATTGATCTCTTTTGTAATCATTGATTCTCTTAATGCATTTTTACTGTGAGGTTTACAAAACATTGTTTTTGGTTCTTCATATCTTTTGCATGTGACAAGTATCCATCTTGCATGCAGGTGATCTTGGTTTCTAACAAAACCTTGAAAGAGTTCCATGTTTAGATTTGGTTCTGGACCCGCCTCCGATAGAGCAAAAGATAGACTTAGGAGCAAAACAAACAACTCCTAAGACCCAACCAAACAACCAAAGGTGAACAAAACAAAAGAAAAAGGGTGACCCATTTTTTTCTAAAATAAAATAAAATGGGGTGGTTATGCAAGGCCTAACAAATGGTGACTCGGCTGGGAAAAACGGTTTACCCATTTTTAAGATATTTGAAGAATTCAATCACCCCAACACTTATAATTTATGAGACATGTTAACTTAAGTGTAATTAGAGTATTTAAGTAAAGTTGAGCTAGAATTTAAAATGTAAAACCATCATAAACTACTGGTTGAATCTGAGTGTGTGCATGCTTATGGTGCATCCTTCTTTATTTAAGCTTTCTCCACACCTAAACAACTATATCTACGATCCAAGCTACATGGGTTGAGTCCTTCGACTGTCGTGCAATGGAATCTTGGGTATTTCTCTACTACCATTCAAGCGTCCATAGCCCCGACGGAGATAGGTCTAGTTCTCTCAAAGCATTGCTCTACTACCATTCAGGCATCCATAGCCCTAATAGAGATACTTGAATTACCCATTTAGTATTGAGTTGCTTTTATTTTAGTGCTTCTCTTTTCTTATTTCTTTTATAGGCCTTGTGAAAATTCTTTTCAAAAAATTCCTCAATATAAAGACATTAACAATTTGAGATGCGGGTTGAGAACTATAGTGGATCCTATGATAGTTTTGGGGAAACAAAATTTTCACTTAAATCAAAGATATAATCACTTTGAGATGAATAGGAACTTCATAGTTGGATGTTTTATCTATTTTGTGACAGATTTCAATGATAGTTCAGGAGGTTATCTACAATATACCTTACTCCTAATAGCCTTCAGACTCATACTAAAATGACAATAAGGCATGAGCTTTAGAAAAAAAATCTTTCGACATATATTCCTAAAAATGCCTAAACCAATTTCTCTCCTAGTGCCTACAACATTCTTTGAATAACAACCCTAATATTTTAAGATGGAAAGAAAAGAGAATCCCCAAAGAAGAAAACAAAAACAAACACAAAACAACAAAGGATACAAAGAGAAAGAAAGAAAAAACAAACAAACAACCAACAAAAGCAAAAAAACCAAGTAATTACACATAATACATATATACAACTAATTCAAAAGCTCAAACCTTTACAATCCGAAGTAATGCTTGAGAAACTGCCCATTGACTGGTAATAGAATAGGTTCTCCCATCAAGGTGGTCAAATGAAAAGCGTTCTCACCCAAGATCTCGACTACTTGATAAAGACCTAGCTAGAGTCTATCAAATTTTTGGTGATCACCCTTTTTCTCCTTAGCCTTATCCCACAACAACACCAGATTTGAGATTCTGAATGCCTTAATATTAGCTCTTTTTTCAAACCAACATTTGAAAACAACCTGATGTTTGAAAAACTATTGTAGAGTAGCATCTCTTTGTTCTTCCATATTTAAAAGGTTATTTAATCTTACCTCAATCCGATCATCTTTTGTATAAAATTCTTGCATGAACCTGAGAATAGGTATCTGACGTAAGTGTATGGGGAAAACCAAATATTGGCCATAGACTAATTTAAAAGGGAAATTTCCTAGAGCAACCTTAATATGGGTTCAATCTGCCCATAAGGAAAATCTTAACTGAGTATGCCAGTCCCTAGGATTACTTTCAAGTAATTTCTTTAGTACTTCTAACATATTCTTGTTAGTAGATTCTACTACACCATTTCCATAAGCATAATAGTTAGAGGAATATTTCAAAATGATTTTATGTTCTTAAGGACATTGTATGAATTCAACAGATGAAAAGGAAAGGCCGTTGTCACATACCAGGGTGAACGACACTCCAAACCTGGTAACAATATTTTCAGTAAGAAATTTGATAACCACACCAATGGTGTTTTTCTTGCACGGTTGAGCCTCAATCCAATGGGTGCAATAGTCTGTAGCAGTTAGAATGAATTTGTGTCTTGTAGAAGAATTATGATTAATTACCCCAACAAAATCTAGTGCCCATTGGGAAAATGGTCGTACCTCATATACTGGTTGTAGAGGCATTGTTGGATTACACTCCTTTGATGCAAAAGTCTGACATGTTGATGTGCATCCCTGAACACATGGGACCAATAATATCCTGACTTGAGTATTTGATGGGCCAAAGAATTTGCTAATTTGTGTCATGTGCCATGCCTACCATGGAATTCAGCCATAGCATGCTTGGCTTCTTCCTGATCCAAACATCGCAGGTAAACCCCCTCATAATTTCTTTTGTATAGAGCCCCTCCTTTGAGAATGTAATGAGCACTCTTCATCCTCAGTGCCCTCCTCTAGGTAGCATTCATTCCTTCTGGGAATTTGTTATTGAGAAGGAAGAAGATCAAGTCAGTATACCATGGGTCTTTGGTAAATGAGTGTATAGTATATTGCTGACAGGTAATATTCTTGTCAACATCTGCCATGGCCTTTGATAAACCTTGTCCTCAGAAAAGTTTCATTGGATGGATCTCTAAATCATACTCTTGCAAGATAGCCATCCATTTTCCTCTTCTTTCCCCTAATTCCCTTTGCATAAGGAGAGACTTAATTGCTGGATTAGGAACTATAGCAATAACTTGGATCCTCATAATGTAATGCCTAAATTTTTTTACTACTCATACCAATGCAAAGGCCTATTTTTCCAAGGGTGGGTACCTGACTTCTTCATTCTTGAATGGTGAGCTCATGAAGGAAATTAGCCTTCATTTCCTTCACCTCTGTGTTGTGTTAGGACTATTGCACATGAATGATCAAATGCAAATGAATAAATATAAAAGGGCTTTAGGTAATTTGGGTTGGTCAAGATCGGTGCCTCAGATATTGATTGCTCAATCTGCGAGAATGCAGATTTAGCCTCATTGCTCCATTCAATTTTAGCGTCTTTCTTCATCATCTCGTTGAGGGGTTTGACAATTTCTGCAAACCCTGTTATGAACTTCCGTACAAAATTAATCCTCCCAAAGAAGGACTTCATCTCCTTTTTACTTCCTGGCATCATCAATTTCAAAATGGCCTCGACTCTGTCGGGATCTATGGATATCCCTCTTTCTGATATCACATGCCCTAGAAGTTTTCCTTCAGAAACTCTAAAGACACATTTCTTGGGGTTTAGAGATACTCCATAGCTGATACATCTCTTAAGGACCTTTGCTAAATCAGCAGCATGATCTTTTCTCTTCTTGGAAAAGATTGTCAAGTCATCCACATATATAATAATACACTTACCTATCAAATCTTTAAAAGCCACATACATTGCACGCTGAAAGGTAGCTCCAGCATTAATGATTCCAAATGGCATGCGTCGATAGGAAAATGTTCCCCATTTTGTAGTGAAGGCAGTCTTCATTATGTCCTCATGGCTGACAAGCACTTGGTTATACCCAGAATAGCCATCTAAGAACGACATCATCTGGGATCCGTTGATAGTTTGTAATACCTCATCAAGAGAAGGGAGTGGATAGTTATCCTTCTTTGAGGCTTTGTTTAGGTTCCTGAAGTCAACACATAGCCTGATCTCCCCACTTTTCTTACGTACTGGAACTAGATTGGCAACCCACGTGGAGTGCCTTACTGGGAAGATGATTCTTCCTGATAAAAGTTTTTGCACTTCCTTCTATATTAATGGTTCGATCAAAGCATTAACTATCATTGCTTTTGATGAAAGGGCTTGGCTTCTAGCTTCAGAGGTATTGTGTGTGTGATCATAAAGGTGTCAAAAGTCTTCAAATCTTCATAACTCTAGGAAATTGCCGCAATATCTTATTTTAACACCTTAATTATTTCATTTTGATCTCCTCAGGGCAAGTCTTGCCTATAAGGACATTTCTTTCAGGACCCGAATCATCCAAATTAATAGATTCATACTTCCCTCCTTCACTTTGCATTGGCACTCTCTCCCGAGCCTAAGGATCAGAATCAAATATTCTTTCTAAGGCTACCATCCCCTTGGGGATGTTGTTACTCTTTAAGTTCATTACTCCTTCCGTATCACAACCTTCAGGGTCCCATTCTCCTTGATCTCTATCTAATTCATCTATGATCTGTCGTTCGAAGACATCTAAACTTTCCAAGAAGGTGAGTATGTGTTGGTCCTCATCAAAGACCTAAAAATTATGAACATTATCAGGGACTGCTAGGATTGAAACTAGTTCAACTGAAAATCTTTTCAATTTGGAGTCCTGCATAAGCTCCAAAGTACTAGCAGTAACTGCCAAAGCATCTGCAATCTGATTTTGTTCCCTAGGAATCAAAGTAATTCCGAAAGCGTCAAAGTCCTCAATCATATTCCAAACTTTATTTTTGTAAGCAGCCAATCTTTTATTATGGCAAGTATATTGGCTATGAACCTATTTGATAATGACTTCAGAGTCCCCCATCACCATAAGAGATGTGACCTTCTTCTGATGGGAAAACATTAAGCCCCTAGCAAGTGCTTCATATTCTTCCACGTTGTTTGTGCAACTGAACTATAGCCTATAGGAGGCAAAGTAAGTCTTCCCTTTTGGATTGGTTAATTCCACCCCTACTCCACTCTTTATTTGGACTTGGAACCATAAAATTTCAAGATCCATAATTGATCTGGGGCTGGGATCTCTTTCTTTTTCTAGCCTATAGTCTTTTGCTTGGAGAAGTATATGGTGGCTCAGACTGGTGCTGATCATCAGTATTTGGAATTAACTGGGGGCACGGTTCACCAGAAGATTGTTCTAAATTCAAAATTTGTTCAGGAAGTGATTCCTGAACCTCCTCTTGAGTCAGGTCATGATTTAGTACCTTTGTCACCAATACCCTAGGCATTGGAAGTGTTTTCGGGGTAAGTGTAATTGGCAAAGACTAAGATTCCTCAGTCTCTAGTTGTAGTTCAAAACATAGAACTTGAGTCTACTCGAGCTGAGAAGATGATTCCCTTTGAGCAAGGTTGGCTCTCATAAAGATGGTTGCATCCTTTGCTTGAAATGGAAATTCATTAGTGGAGGCTTGAGGTCAAAATTCACAAGTTTCTTCTACATGGGAGACATGTTTTTAGATATCTACATAGGGTTGGAAAGTTAACTCAGAATGATATTGGTAATGGACCCTACACCAGTTGGGAAGTAAGAAACTCCACATATCAACCTCCTCTCCAAGTACTAGCCTATCCTGTTGCAATTTTTTTATTAGGAATTGTTGATTAACATTAATCATTGGGTGATTTTTCTCTAGAAGGGGTGGGTCATCATAATGAAGTACAGAAAAAGGTCATGATTTCCTCTTTCTTTTAAACTCCTATTTCAGTTTCAAAATAGGCTACTTCATTAGGGGAATCATACTTGGTGATCATGTGTTTGACTCTAGGCTCACTTTCAATTTTGATTTGACTTGATATCCCTTTCCAGGGCAGCCACATGTGTGAGAAATCCAAAGAAAAATATCCCCCAAGACTTTTCATCAGGTCTCTACTCAAGAGCATGCCATAGGTTTCTAGGATATCTGCAACTTGGATATCCACATAAGTTTGGATCCTTGGATCATATCTAATCTATACATGGATATTTTTAAGCTCTCCTACCACATTGAATTCTATTTTATCTAACTGGATAACCTTTTTATTTTTTTGGAGTGGACTCAGACCTAACTTCCTACAAATTGAAAATGGCATGATGTTTCCTGACGCCCCAAAATCTAGCAGACAGTTGTGCAATTTTTTTCCAAAAATTCTTAAACTTAGCAAGAAAGGTGGAGTACCAATCTTACCTTTATGTAGTGTTGCATTCATCTTGTTAGTGGGAGTCACCTTTTCTTTTCCTTTTGACCTGTCTGCTTCCCCCAAGGCTTTCAACAAAATTTCCTTTTGAGAATGGCACCATTTCAAAATATCAAAGAAAGACATTGAAGTATTCTACCTTTTCATCTCTATAATGAAATAAAATTATGAAACATTCCTAACTTGATATTTAGGAATTGAAGGTGGATTAACTTTGTTCTAAGAATCTGATGGTCCCTTTGGTGGTGGTGGATTATTATCCGCATTCTGATTTGGCGGGACCATATTATTAGGAGGGGCAGAGGTCGTGAATGGCCCTCTATTCTGATTTATAAGGAAATGGGCTCCCTTGGTTTGGAAGGCTTGGGCATCATACACATCTTCTACTACTTCATTGTCTTCCTGGTTGGGAAATGGAAGTTCTTCCTCAAAGATATCATATGCCATGGCAGTATCCATTGATCCACTAGATTTTTTGGATACACCTTGAAATGGAGCATCAGCTTGGGCTATCTTAACCATCTTTTTCATCTCTTGTCAATTTACCTCAGAATGGACTGTTGTATCATGTAGCGTACACCAATTGGTCATAAGGTTGAGGTCAGCCACGTTGGCAGTGTGTGGATTTTCATCTCCCACTTGATAATTGTGGGAAACTCCTCCATTATTGGGTCCAGTATTCCATGGACTATTGTTGTTAGACCTTTGATTGTATCCTCTATTCTGATTTTGATAATTTTGATTAGAGGAATTTTGGTTCTAGAAATTCCTATTGGTGTTCTGGTTGGTGTTATAGTTCTGGTTAGGATTTTGGTTAGGATAACCACCCTGATTAGAATATCCTCCCTGATTCTGAAAACCTTGGTTTTGGTTTTGAGGGGGATTCTGTCTAAGTTGATCCATGTCATCATACATCTGAGATAATTTATTTTTGAGAGTCTCCATGTCATTGGTTAGTTGGAGAGTCTTTTCACTTTTTGTAGTCTTCACTACAGAGGGTTGATTAACAGTATTTGATCCTCCAACTTGCTTTTGGTAATTTTGATTTTGCTGGGAGGAGTCCTGGGGACCATTGTTAAAAAATGGTAAGGGAGGTGAAGCTTGGAACTCAAACATAGGTCTGTATTGGGAATAGGACATCCCCGGGATTGTGTTGAATAAAGGGGGTGGATTGGACATTTGGTATCCTATAGGAGGGAGAACTCCTCCTAGACTCCTCTGAGGGGGATTCTATCTAAGTTGATCCATGTCATTAGACATATGAGATAATGTCTTTTTGAGAGCCTCCATCTCATTGGTTAGTTGGAGAGTCTTTTCACTTTCTACAATCTTCACTGTAGAGGGTTGATTAACATTATTTGATCCTCTAGCTTGATTTTGGTAATTTTGATTTTGCTAGGAGGAGTCTTAGGGACCATTATTAAAATATGGTAAGGGAGGTGAAGCTTGGAACTTAGACATAGGTCTGTATTGGGAATAGGACATCCTCGAGACCGTGTTGAATAAAGCGGGTGGATTGGACATTTGGTATCCTATAGGAGGGAGAACTCCTCCTAGACTCTCGAATTGTAAATTTATTTGTTGTTGCAACTGGATGTCCAGATGATATACTATAGACAAAGAATCAATTTTGTTAGCATTATATGTCCTTTTTAAGAACAAACCAATCAAAGGGTCCATAGCCCTTAATTATTGCAAAATGGCAATGTTCTCATCAACCAGGTAAGGATCCTGCAACCTTCGGTACATTCTTTGGAACCTAGTGTTAAATAAAGGTTGTGGTTCATGGTGTTCTTTCCTTATTGTGGAAAACTAGTGGTAAAGAATAAAAAGGTCCACATAAACCCTAAACTGATTGATAAATGCATTTTCCAAGTCTATCCAACTTAGAATGGACCCTTGGGGTAAATTTAGATACCAATTGTATGCCATGTCCCCCAACGAATAGGGGAACAATCTGCACACAACGTCCTAATGAGCCACCTAAGCATGGGTACAAGAATCCCTAAATTCATGTATGTGATCCTCAACGCTTCTTGATTATCCATGCATGCACTTAGGACAAAACCTCTCTAGGTTCTTGGGGAGATCGTGTATCCCCCAAGGGATAGTCCCTAGTGGTGAGGGGTTATTGAAAAAGTAAGCCATAGGTCTTGGTGGTGATACTAGTTGAGTAGGATCTGGAATGGGTGAAAGTGGCTGGTGAGGTGTTGTAGGTGGGTTTGGTAGAAACCCAAGCGGGGTGAGCAGTGGTGATAATGTTGGGATCAAGACTCTACAAGCCTGGGGCCTATACCTAATAGGGGTTTGGAGTTCAACGAGTGGTTCAGGGTTTTGAGAAGATCTAAGAACTCTCTCATACCTATCTGGTGAAAATGACCCAATGTGAGCTAGCTTGTTCCTCAAGCCCTCCTTCTAGTGCCAGATCTATTGAGGGTCAAAACAACGCAAAAACATTAAACAAAATATTACTATTCTATTTCTCCTGAAAGAGAAAGATAACACATGGTGACCTAACTCCCAAGGTCCTGGTAATTGGTTCTCAATTATGCTGATGTCACTTAGTGGTCGATGTAACTATAATATTCAAGGGGCCTTTTCTGGTAATAAGGAACAAGACTGTATAATATCAGTTATTCTATGTTGGAGGGGGGGTTTAAATAAAAGAAAATGATGAATCAAAGCTTCAAATCAAAAGAAAAATAAATAAAATTCTTACATATCTAGACATCCATATCAACAATAAGTGTTTATTCCACCTAACCACAACCACAACGAGATGTAATCCACAAAATAAACTTTGCTACTACATACATCCATAGTGCTAATTCAAATACCATCAACATTTACTAAACTTTCTTCAAAAAAATCACTCACTCATCATTAAACACAGATCAAATGAACATGATAACAACTTGATCCACAGATAACCCAATGATATAATCTTTAATCTAGTTCCTTCTATTGACTTTCATCAAATAAGAAACACTTAAGCATACCAAAATCATTGGCGTATGGATTGAATATGTACCATTAACCTTATCAAAATAGATCCAAACTTCAAACAATAACATAAAAATGTATGAAAATTGTAAAATAACTAATTCTTTTACTTAAACTTTCAGAGTATCTCTCTTAAAACCTAAAAATCCTAGATCTAATCTCTATTTTCTATCATCAGGTGACTGATCTTTCTTCAATTAGCTGACCTTTACAAAAATAGAACCTAATAATACATATAGGTTCCATATTCACAAGTTCTCTCAATTATCAATCTAGATCCACAATTAATGGAGCTAGAATAGAACACAGAAGTGGATTGATGAACCCTTGTTCCAAGGTTGATTAATCTATTGCACCAAAAATTTGATATTCCCAGAAGAGAGTGAAACCAATGGATCAAACTTAGAGTTGAGCTTATGTCAAAACCCCCAAAAAAAGAGGAGAAAAGAAGATATTGCGTTTGGTGAAAAGAATCAGTTCACTCTTGCACTAAATGCTCAAGGATGTACTCATCATAAATAGAGAGTACTTGTTGAAGAGTATTCAAATTAGGTCCATCCAACCAACCATTTTCAAATCTGACCCTTTCAAATTCCACAGAAACCAACTTTTGTGTCTCCTTCAACTTTATTAACTCTCTTCTAGCAGTCCTTGTGTCCTCTCTGATATCCATAAATTGATCCAATAATAGATTCTCCCCATCATCTCCTTTTTGCATAATTTCATCAAACCTATCCCTCCATCTTTCCCTTAGTTTATCCAAAGACAGGCCTTCCTTTCCGAAGGACTCTAGGTTAATTAAAATAGCCACAATTGCCTCCAATTCAACCATATGTTGATTCAAATCTTTGCTCACTTCTCAAACTTCTTCTTGATGGCCATGAATAGTCTTAGACTTATACCTTATTATGCTCATAGTTTTTTCCACAAAATCTGCATTATCATGCTCAAGAATTGAATATTCAAGCAAGGTGGACTTAGGATTTTTTCCAATTTCTTCAAGCTTCTTAACATATTCCTTGCATTCATCATCCTCCTTATCTAGATCCTTGGCATGCTGATCTAGATCCTTTGCCAATTTAAGAGTAGCCTTATGAACTTTGAAACCTTCAACAAGAACATCATCAACTTCCTGGTTGAGCTTTTCCAACCATTTTTCCATCATTCCTACCTTGCTTTTCATTTGAACCAAATCATTTTCTTCCTTCTTTGTTAACAAAACTGGAGATTCAGGAAGAGCAGCTTGTTGGAAAATGGGAGTTGAAACATCTTTCAAAAACCTATGGAATTGATCCAATTGAGTGTTAACCTCATCCTTCCTTTGTTTATCTCTGATCATCTGGGATTTAGTTGAAGAGGCCACAATATCAATCAAATTCATTTTCTAGTTTCTTGTAGGCCTTCCCAAATTTACCGCCCCCAACTAATAATCAGTGATCTGCATATCATCACGGCTCTTCTCCATTATGGACATGGCACATTCAACAACAATCTCTCCAGCATCAGTGAGCTTGGTAGAGTGAAGAATCTGGGCCTTCTTCTTAGGTTTCTCCTTCTCAATTTCTTTCATCATCTCGTCCCAGTTCAATGGTTGTGGTTGAATGACTTGTTTTCTTTCTAAGTCTAGCTTTAATCAAGTAGGAGAAAAAGGAGTAGTGGCTGCCTGGGCTAAAGAAGAAGCCATAGTAGTGGAAGAAAAAGGTTGTAGCAATGTAAGCCCTGGTTGAGAATCAACTTCTTGCACATTTTTCTGATCACTTTGTGCCTTCTAGGTATGTGCAGGATCATGATGGGCCAAAAAGTGGCAATATGATGGGTATGTGGCTGATGACTTTTTTTTTTACCCCAAATCGATGAAATGAAAAGGGTTTTTAAAGGATATTCTCAAATTTCCACCAATATAAATTATTCCTTACTTTGAATTTAATAAGTAATTATTATTCATTTTCTATTCGAATTACGACTAAAGTCCTGATTGATAGGCTATTGAAAAACATCTATAGCTTTCAAATTGTATCACATTTTTTGAATCCAAAATATGCATCACATTCTATGCTTCGCATACTATAGGATTAAAAAAAGAAAAAAATAATTTCATAAAGTTTTCACCAAGTTAATGTAGTCAGACATATGAGTTTTTATATTTTTTAAAAGTTGTAATAAAAAATTCATATTTAATTATTTACTTGAAAAAAAATTACAAAAACATATGCATCACATCGAGACATGAGTCCTCTACTTATATCTAAAATCTTATAAAAAAATATTATCATTTTATTGTCGTTAGGGTGGTCAGACAGACACCTACTTCTTTTTTTCCCCTGAAATTTATGTACTACTACATTGAAATTTCAAATTTTCACCACATAGATTTTTTTTTTAGACAAACTTAGTAGTTTAGAAACTACATTCAATTTGCTACAAATTCTATTCTTACATTTTTTTGAAATAATATAGATAACTTATTCAAATTTTTATGCCAAGTTGTTTAACTTTGATTTTTTTGAATCTTTTGCCACTTAAGGGCCTATTTTTTCCATGATTATCTAGCACATACCCTTCTGTTGTGCTAACTTTTCTGCCTCCTCCTTATCCTTCTACTCTTGTAGCCTTTTAGCCTCCAGCTCCTACTTTAAACATTACTCTTCTACTTTCTTTTTCTCCAACATTTGATCTCGCTGCTTCTTCAGCTCTTCAACATAGTCCCATGCCACTTTGTACTTCTTTTCATATTCAACAATCTCAGCAGCCTCTTTTTCCCTTTTCAAATGTTCTTGCTCTTCCTTTCTCCTATGAGCCTCTTCTTGTGCCTTAAGCTTAGCTTCAAGAGCTTCTTTCTCTCTTCTCTACTGGGCCTTTTCCTCTTCAAGGTTATGAATCTTTTGCTGCATCATCAACTTATCTCTCTCTTCCTATATTTTGAGCTCCTGCTCCTTTTGTTGTTGTTGTTGAGCTAAGTCATCAACCTTGACCTTATCTTCCAACTCCTTCTGCTTTATTGCCAAGTTAGATTGTGCCTTGGCTTCCTCCTCTCATTTCTTATCTAATTCCTTCGCTTGTGCCTTGGCATCAACTTCTCTTTTTGCATCTTCAAAGAGTTTCCACTGATCTTCCTCATTCAATATGTGTTCGGTTCCTGCATCATCTGTCAGATCAAGAGATGTTAATACATGATGCCCTTTATCAGATGGAGTCTTTTCTAAATCTATTTCTACATTATGTATCTCAATTTCATCCTCTATTTCTTTTAAGACCTCTGCTTCATCATGGAGGGCTCCCTTTGGTGATTCTTGACCTAGTTGTTGTGTATCAGAGGGCTGAGTAGATACCTCTCCTACAAAAGATGTAGAAGCCCCCACCTCTGCAATTTTTTCACCTTCCTGCACCTCTGGGAGGTCTTGAGGGACCACCTCCTATTTTTCATTAGAATTCATAAACTCTAAGGGTTCCTTAGGTGCCATCTTTCTCTTTGTCCTCTTGTATCCTTGGGTGGTACCTGTAGCTTTCCTCTTTTTAGATGATTCAACCTCAGTTTGGTTAACCCTCAAACTTACCTAGTGAATACTCCTATCCAGTACCGGTCTTGCAATCTACTTTATGTCAATTGTCTCCTCAGCATTCCAGTCTACTAGATCAAGATATTTAGTGCCAATCTTGTCTTCATTATACCCATTATCCAAAACTACCCCATCATCAGAATTTTTTTTTGGAATGTCTTCCTTTATCCCAATCTCAACCATGAGTGGGATAGGTATCCTTTCATAATTATTTTTCCTAAGGTCATATTCATCCTGCAAGTCCTCCCAAAAATCCTCCAACAGATTGAAGTGCTTATCAAAGAGATTGGGAAGCAAAGCTCACAACTTATGCTTAGGGTCATAATGCTTCCTTGCAGTGTACAAGCCCAACTTCAAATAAACTAACTCATCACAAATAGCCTTAGCTGCCACAATGTGAGGACAGCTAAAAACTCCCAGCCTCATTGGAAACTTATGGCAACCAGTCTTGTATTTGGTGCCAAACTTGTAATTAATAGCCAAGGATTGATAAATAAACTCCATTAAAATGATCCTATCACCACAACATCTAGGCAACAAATGGGGGTGCTGATCAAAACCTACTAACCGTAAATAGGTGAATGTGGGTTATCGGATAAACCAATTCCCCCACTCATTCACAAAAGCCATTGCCTCCCTGCTAAGCCTATATCCCGCATCACCATTAAGCTTGTTAATAATGACATAGAGAAAGGCATCATTTACCCTTCTATAATGTTGCTTTGATGCCTACAAAGTGAGTTGATTATAATACTCCCACACTTTCTTCTATCCTTGGGCTTCCCCCAATATACCCATTGTTTGAAGTCTAGGAAAAATCCCCATTTGGGTAGCTGCATAAACTACATAGGAGGTCATAAAGAAACACTTTGTTTCTCTCACTTTTATCACTTGATTGTGAATGTTATTTGATACTATCATTGACCAATCAAATTGTTGCCTTCCATCCAAAATAGTTTGGATGAAAGGAAACATCCATTCCTTAAACAGTGAAGCATCCCTTTTTCCAAACACCCTAGAAAGGAACATGATTATATCTGCAATCTCTTTACTAAAGTCTACCCTCTTAGGCTGGTCTAGAAGTTTGGTAAGATACTTCTTCTCCACCCTTATCCAAGTCTTATTCATGTGAGATCTATTCTTCTCCTTATTATCACTGTAAAGATTCAAAGCTTCTGCCTCATTCAATTGCCTAAGATTCTCAGGATCAGGTACATTAAACAAAAATTTGATCATTTGAGGTGTGAAATCAATAATGACATTGCCCTTTACATCCACACACTGCCTAGTAGCAATATTATATGCTCCAACTGCTGCAAGAATAAACTCCAGACACTGGATAGATAAGGGGAAGAGTGCAACATGTGCCAGCCCTGATTGAACAATCCTTTACATTCTTCCTATGACCTTCTCCTTGGTGAATGTCTCCTCACACAATTCTTCATAGTTAAAAGGGCCCAAATTGGTGTCAGTAATATCAGCCCAGTCAGAATCAATTTTGCTAGCTGTGAGGGAAAATTCCCTATGCTTGCATCTCAAAGTATATGGAAGATGCTCCACCTTGATCTTCTTCAGTCTAACTCCTCACCATGAAGTTTCACCCAGTTGGCTTCTTTGGGAAGCCTCATCTGATACCCCTGATATTTCTTGATTCCTACAACAAATTTCTATATTAGATGAAAAAAAATCCAAGTTAGTCAATCTTATAATACCCTCCTCTACCCTCCTAAGATAATATTTACTTAGTCAAATTCTTCTTTCATTAGAGGTGGGACCGTAGAAGTATTAGGCATAAAAGACGTCCTTTATCATATGGCAGGGCAGGGATCAAAACAAGACATGAACCAAAATGAGATGAAAATCAAAACCAAAACTAGAAACAAACCAAAACTATTTGTTAGTTGCCAAATTCAACTTCCACCCCGGATCTGGTTCCAATCAAGAATAAGTATAAAGATACATCATAGGTAGGAGTAGAATAGCTTTAGGAAACAAACGGTACTTCAAAAGGTACAGTCACATAAATTTTAACCCCTAGGTCATATGAGCTTAAAGGAAACCAGGAATATCATAGTTTAACTCCTCCAATAGCTCCTCGATACAAAAGGAAATTTAAACCCTAGAAAAGACCATTTTGTAAAGGTTGTTGAGCAAAACCCTAGTTTACCCGATACGCCGATTCTAAAAATTAGGGCATAACAAAAATGCCACATGGAAAACATAGAGTGGACGTGAGAAGCCAAGAAAAGGGGTTTCAAAATGAAATTCATCACTCAAGCATGGAAACTCCTACAAAAATTGAAACCCTATTTAAGAACTAGGGCACGAAAAAATAGACTTGTCATGAAAGCGATAGTGGAACAAACAACATAACAAAATAACAAACAAAAAAAACCAAAAATAGAATGGGACATAAAAGAAAGAACAAAAGAAACAAAACAAGAAAAGAAAAACATAAAAAAGTGAAAAAATTCATAGAAGACAAACCCTCCAGCGAATACACCAAAACAAAACACCCTAAAGAACAAATGGGAAACTAAAAAAACAAAGAAACCTACCTCAAAATGCTCCTCAGGACTGACCAGAATGTAGCCAAGATTCATTCCGCAACTCACCTCCACGATCAAATCAATCCTCTCCAGACTTTCCTAGCTGTGGTTTACTTAAACACTTCAAATAATAATGATAATGAGCTAGTTTAAACATGATTAAACCTTTAACAATTGATTCACGTGTGTGAAGAGGTTGCATTTAATGCCATAAATGTGGTTGTTCGGGGACAGATCCAACGATGTGAATAGATAGTTAAGTCAAGTCCACGAAATATCAAAGGTAAGGCAGACGCGGATCCGGGTCGAATACAAGATAAAAAACTTACACAAATTTCCTTACTTAGTTTCCAACCCCAATCTGGTCCCGACAAAGAGGACAATGACCAAAATAAGACACAAGAGGATGGGGGCGGAGCCAAAACTGAAATAGAACTTTTACAAAGTTCAAAGTTTGATTCTGGGTTCGGGTCCAGCCCTGACCAAAAAGCAAAGAACAAAACACACAAGCACAAGGGAAGCAAATGAGTGGAGACAGAGTTAGAACGGGGACACAATCTGGAAACTTGAAACTTCCTACTTATGTTCCAATCCCAGTTTTGCTTCCGCGCAGGAAAATAAACAAAACACAAGAAAATGACAAACAAACAAGAGACAAACCAACCCAAGAGTTGGTTTAAAACAACCAACAGACAAAGAAGGAGAAACAAAAGAGAAGACGGAGTTGGACTCAGAACGATATCCGAACTAGAAATCTTGAAAGAGTTTCGTGTTTGGATTTGGTTCTGGACCTGCCTCTGACATAGCAAAAGAGAGAGACTTAGGAGCAAAACAAGCAACTCCTAAGACCCAACCAAACAACCAAAGGTGAACAAAACAAAAAGGGTGACCCATTTTGTTCCCAAAAAAATGAGGTGGTTATGTAAGGCATAACAGGTCATTCCCTTGGGTGTTTACTTTTTCCCACAAGGCAGGCTCTCTAAGATAAACAAAGGTGAGGAAACATATCTATAGTTCAATCGATCTTTGTTGAGAAACAAAGAGAAAACACACACACAATATGTTCCACTCACACTCACAATATTTTTCAATTTTTTAATCCAAATTGAAATGTGGAGGAAATCACTTACACAACTTAAGACCACCAAAATGCCTTTTGATTCTCAAGATCACCGTGAGGCATGAGAGAAGCTCATATGCCTTTTTGATAGTATTATTTTGGGTAAATTATTACAAGACAAAGAAGCACATGTTCATTTTATCCTTTCAAAGCAAGAGTGACTTCTTTTTAAGCACCAAAGGAAGTGTGAAATTTTGATTGTTCAATTGTTAACCTTAAACAAAATCTAGTAGATTTTCCTAAAGTTATTCTTAACCCTTTGTAGCAAAAATGAAAGCTTTTGTATTGTTCTTTTTAGAGCGGAAAATAAATTTAGTGTATCCTAAAAGCATGAAATATAACAAATCCTTAAAAGAGATTATGAGTTCTCCAAAAGTGTTAAAAAGACACTAAAGTGTTAAAAAACACTTGATGTAATGAGATGATGATGTCATTACAAAACTTCAACTTGGTTTCCTTACTTCACCTTTGATTAAGCCAACTTGCAAAAAAATAGTTAGAACTGCAAAACAAAGGTCAAGAAAGAAATTAATATCCCAAATGATCAAAATAAAAAAAGCACATGTTAAAAAAAAAAGAATTTCACTTTTTACTTCACTTCAGTGGTGCAACCCGCATATGCGGCATTGTATAGCGCTGTTAGGTCTACAAGCAGTGCTATGCAATAGACCAGAGACTGTGATGGTGACATAGTTTTGCTCAGTGGTGTAGTTTGAAGTTTGAAAATTCTAGCGCATGGAAATTGGACTAGCGTCGTAGTTTGAAATTTTGAATTTCTCAAAGGGAAAGTTGCAGCAGCGGAGTTTGGAGTTTGTAGCGTCACTGTATGGCGCCATTGGATTGATAGTGGTGTTGTATAGTATTGCTGGATTGATAGCAGTGTAGTTCCTTGTAGACACCAAAAAATAGAGAAAAACATAGAATTTTGTTAAAAAACATGATTAGAACTTGAGATTTTCCCTCCTTCTAGTGCCAAATGTAGAACCCCAATCCTAGACCTGCACAAACACAACAAACAAACACATCATTAGATCAATATGCAAGTTAACATTAAGATTCCCCATAAAATCAATTTAAATTGCAAAGAACAAGAAATGAGATGAAGAACATAAGAAAACATAAACAAAAGCTATCAAATCTTATTCAATGTAAAACAAACTCTTGATCCCATGGGGGAATTGGTGCCAATTTGATATGGAAATTGGACCTTTCCCAACTCCTATGATGCAATGTTGATGAGTGATCCACTTTGGTGAAGACTCAATTGAGCTCCATGATAAAAAATCTGCATAACCTAGCTAAGATCTTGATAAAATGGATGAAAATAGATATTCTTGAGGATGAAATTGAGTATAGTAGACTTGCTCAAATTGTGGATGATCAAAATGAGAGAAGCCTCTTATTTATAGAATGACAAGATGGAGGAATGAGCAAAATGGAGCAATGTGGGATCATTCAACATCAAATGGGCAAGTGCCACTTGTCAAGATGTGAATGGAGGAAGCTTGAGCACATTTTGGTGAATGTGCAAAATAAATGAAAATAGGTGGAATTTGAAAATAGTGAAATGACATGTAAGAGGGAAAAAAAATGAATTAAATGCCACTTGGCTCAATGCACAAGGACATGTAAGAGGGAATGAATGTCTTGTTGGAAGGACAAATCCACTTGGAGGGATTTTCAAACTTGGAGGAATATTCCCCTAAAGATGCCAAGTTGAAAGAAAATAGGGATTTAATAAATCCATTAAATATATTTTCATGTGCAAGTGGCAAAATCTAGAGAAATTGGATGATTAGGATTAAATTAATCAAGGCTTAATTAATTTAATGAGGGATTAGATTATGTGACCTTTTTGATTTAGATTTATGGGTTTATTTAAATCAAAAGATGAGAATGTGATTTAGATTTAATTAAATAAAGGATTTGATTTATTTAATCAGAGAGGATGATGTTAGATTAAATTAAAAGATGTTTAATTTATTTAATTTAATAAGATGACCTTAGAGATTTAATCAAATAAAATGAATTATTTGATTAAATAGAGACTAGAGGGTTAATTAAATAAATTTGATTTATTTAATTAACAATAGAGAATGACTTAATTAGATAAATGATGATTTATTTAATTAAGGGATGAAGATTGAAGATTTAGTTGAGAAGATGATTTAGGATGAAATGGTGTTAGTAATCACGATCAAGTGTTTTGGTACATTTTTCGTGTCTACACATACAACTACAAATTTCTAATTTGAATCAAAATCAAAATGGCCAACCTTCACAATATGTCAAAAGAAACCCCTTATCCTTGGAGATATTGAGAACAAAAATACCACAATGTATAGAGATTCCTATATTTGAGAAATATGGTGGGAAAGGAGATCCTATTATCCATGTTTCCACATACACAACCTTATGTAGTGAATTTATTTTTGAGGATAAACTCTTGGCTAAACTCTTCTCTAGATCCTTGAAAGACACTACCTTGGAATGGTTTTGTTCCTTATCAAATAATTCAACACGTTCATTTAATGAACTTATTGATGCCTTCCTTAATCATTTCCAGGTGCACATGGGTCCTAAGATGACCTTAACATATTTAATGAGATGTAAGGAAAAATATGGTGAAAAGGTCACTCAATTTATCGCATGCTATCAATTGCTTTATTCACAAATCAACATTTTAAGATTCTTGGTCCTAATCCTAAATGAATTTTCATTGAGAATTTGCAAAATAAGCTTCAAGATAAGATCAAGATGATGAAATTTCCCTCCTCCTCAAAATTGTGTACCATGCTTTGTGATTACCAAAGTTCAGTTAGTAACATTGTGAAGTGAAAACTCCCTCTAGTCATCTTGAAAATTTTGAATTTGTGCCTCAAAATAACTATCAACCATTCAAGAAACAAAATAAAGGATTTTTACAAATTAATCCCCCTCAACCAACTCAACATGTTGATACCCAAGTGGCTGCTATAAAGATGAAAAATTCATACACATTTGGAGATAGAAATAGACAATTTACCCCTCTACCCAATACTGTTCATAATACCATGTTGCAGCTCTTAAATAAGAACTTAATTTCCTTACCTCCCATTAGAGCTCCTGATCCTACTAATCCTTCACCTCCAAACTATAGAAAAAATTCCTATTACCATTTTTACTGACAAAATGGACATGGGTATGTGCAGGATCATCATGGAAAAAACAGGCCCTAAAGTGGCAAAAAATTCAGAAAAATCATAGTTAGGCAACTTGACATACAAAATTTGAATAAGTTATCTATATTATTTTAAAAATATGTAAGAATAGAATTTGTAGAAAATTGAATTTAGTTTCCAAACTACTAGGTTTATTTTAAAAAAAAGAAAAATCTATTTGGTGAAAAATTGAAATTTTAATGCAGTAGTACTTAAATTTCAGGGAAAAAATAAGTACGTGTCTGTCTGGCCACCCTAACCACAATAAAATGATAATATTTTCTTATAATATTTTAGATATAAGTAGAGGACTCATGTCTCGATGTGATGCATATTTTTTTGTAATTTTTTTCCAAGTAAATAATTAATTATGAATGTTTTATTACAACATTTAAAAATATAAAAAACTTGTATGTCTGACCACCTTAACTTGGTCAAAACTTCATGAAATTAATTATTTTTTTTAATCCTATAGTACAGAAGCATAGAATGTGGCATGTTTGATTCAAAAAATGTGATACCATTTGAAAGTTATAGATGTTTTCAATCAACCTATTAATCAAGACTTTAGTTAATTCAAATAGAAAATGAATAATAATTATTTATTAAATTCAAAGTAAAGCATAATTTATATTGGTGGAAATCTAAGAATCTTCTTTAAAACCCTTTTAATTTCATAAATTTTGGGGGAAAAAAAGTTATCAGCCACATGGGCCATCATATCACTTACATATCGCCACTTTTTGGCCCATCATGATCCTACACATACCCACATGATATGGAACATTGTAAGAATCTTAAACATATTATGCAAGACCTTATTGATTCTAATCACTTTCAAATTGGTGGTGTTAATTATCAAGGTGATAAGTTTATAACTCCTCCTAACTATTTGAAACATGCAAATATTTACTAATCCTATGCCAAATCATAACATATCCTTTGCCAAAGGTAGTGAAACTAAGAATGATGTGATGAATGTTGACATAGATGATGAAAATATGAAAGAAAATGAGGAAATTTTCTATAGATAAGATGGTTGCAACCGTTGAAGTTCAACCTCATAAGGGCCAAACCAAAATGCCTCTTGACATTGCTTTCTCATAACATGACATAATCAAACATGCACCTGATGGCCCTCTTTACATAGTTGGGAGAATAAATGACAAGCCTACTAATGGGATATTAATTGATCTCAATTTTTTAAAGAATGTGATCATTGAAGAATTATTGTTTTTGCATGAGCTTTATCAAGATACTTATGAAAATCCGAAAGCATGTATCAAAAGGCATAATGATTTTGCTAGCCCTTTGATAGGTTTGATAACTCTTCCTTTAAAAGTTGGACCAAAAAGATTAAGTGTCTCATTCTTCATCCCATCGTCAGACCAATTTCATGTGAAGTTATGCTACCCATGGCTTCACTCCATGAATTTCATCCCATCAATAACTTGCATTAATGTTTTAAGTTTCCATTTGACAAATAGATCTTTATTATGCATAATAGTGGCTTTAATCTTGTGTCTTCCCATGGGAATTTCTCATTGGATTTATTCTGGCTCAAACCTATGGAACCTATTAGGCCTCATGAGGACTTATTTTTCAAATCTTATCAAAATTTTAAGGCAAAACACATAACAAATTATCCCTTAGTGGTGTAGGAGCACCTACACCTCATCCTCCCTTTTTGAAAAATTTGATGGTGTATGATGGCTAGTTAGTTAGTGTTGGTATTTTTTGAGTCTTTTTGTCATTAATAAGGTCAATAAAGACCATTGAGTAAGATTTAGGTTGTGCTTTTCTAGTTTTGAATCAAAATGTAACAAAATGCAATCTTGCACTAAATGTTGTCATGTAGCCTTTGAAGGAAAAAAAGTTGAATTTGTGTATGCTTAGGAAATATTGGAGTTTCAATATTGTAATAAGGCTGTTTTGAAGCCACTTGAATGATTTTAGAGGTCTAGGGTGATAGGATTGAAAGTTGCTTAAAAAAAGAAGCAAAGTTGTCATGTTGTTAATTTCATGTAATTTCACCATTAATGATGTAAACAAAAAAACCAGTGGTTCCCTCCTTCAAAAATCAATTCAGGGAATTGGGGAAGGTGTAAAACATGTTTAAATAGCCTCCTTTTGGTTGAGGCAGAGAGGAGATTGAATTTTTGAAGCATTTTAATAAGAAGAAAACTTTGTTTTTCCAGTTTTTACAACATTTTTTACTGTTCTTTCGATTGGTACGGCCTGTATCAAAATTGTTCGGACCTATAATGAATATGGTTAGATATAGAGGGGAGTCCTCTTTCTTTTGGCAGTGATTGAGTTAATTTCATTAAGAATTGAGCAAGTTACATCCATTTTACTACTAGAGGGTCTGAAATCCTACAAAACAAGGGTTTGTTCACAAATATGTTCATAATTCACCATTTCACCATAGGAAAATTCTATTTTTTGTGGAATGTTGAGTTTAAGGGCCATTTACATGATTCAATTAGTTTCAGGAGGAAATATGGAGGTTTGGAAAAGTTATGTGATTCCCTAGGTCTGGTTTTACCTTGAAACAGTCCAAAAAATGATCATTTGTAAGCATTTATTTTGATTTCTGAGTATTTTAAGTAAATAGAATGGAAGTAAGGTGTGAATTGGGTCTTGGGAAATTTTTTTGAACTTTCTAAATTCTTTAGGGGTGTTGGGGTGTGCCTTGGTAGTCAAACCTTTTGTACACATGCCTAAATCAAGTCTTCTTGTGGCTTGAAAAATCAATATTTTGAATCATCTGTTTGTGGAGTTTGATCCTATGCATTTGTGCACATGTAGGGGGTCTTGTTAGAAGTCTAAAACCTGATTTCATTGTCTAGTTAATTCCTTTAATAATTTTTTATTTTTATTGTCCTAGTTGGAAAAGTTGCAAAGTTGTATGGGCTTGTGTAAGAGTGATGAGAGAATGGGAGTTTTTGAGTGTAAAGTTAGGTTATTTGGTCTTTTTTTGACATATTGAGAGTGTACATAGCATCAAAAAGTCCTTAAAACATGTTTGGGTGTGTGAGTTGAGTTGGGTGATCAAGTTGCTTGTTGGAAGGAATAGTGAAGTTTATGTGCGCATTTGAGAGAAGCTATTGGAAAAAGGTGTTGCTTCCCCTTCCAATTTGCATCACTTAGCAATATGCATCAACCCACGATGAACCTTATATCCTTGATGAAACCATGATTGAACCAAAATCCCTTCAAAGTAACCAAGACCAAAAGATAGAAAATCCTCTACCTATTTCCTATAAGAGACCATGAGATAACCAAATAAGTCTCGTTGTGCCTCCTAAAATCAAACAAGTTTATAAAGTTAAAGAGAAAGTGGTTGAACAATCTCCCATGGTTCCTTCTGTTCCTCCCTTAAGGGAAGAAAATAAACCTATGGTTAATGAACCTACTCCTACATAATCAAAATTTGAAAATCATACAAAAAGGAATCAAAATGTTAGAGAGTGTCCAGGCACAGATATTGGGGGCTTGATCATCCTCGTTGATCTTTTCCATCTTATCTTTCCAATAGTTGTACAATTAGACCTCTCTTGATTGTCCATTTTAGTGTGAGTTTGATGCAAGGTCATCCTCTCACTAAAGTGGGGGCTAAATGTAGTGTGTAAAAATGTATCCCTTTACATTTTCACACTTTTATGGGCCCTTCTAATTAAAATTTACTTAATAGCACCTTAATTTAGTGTTCAAAAATGTACCCCATTACATTTTCACACTTGTTTGGGTCCTATTAATTAAAATTAGACTTAATTGTGCCTTAATAAGCCATATTATTCATTTACAAGCCTAATAAACTACATTTTTTGAAGGGGAAACTTGACAATAATTAATTCCAATACATAAAACTTTACCTTGAGTAATGTATCTTCCAAGAATAGGGGCCTAGGACCCATTCACCCATGGGTGAATGGATCCTCCCTAAGCCTTTGGACCTAAATTTAAAATATTTTTTTGGTGGTATTTTAAGGTCCCCAAATGCATATTTCAATGTCAGTTTGTGATATTTGAATTTCAAGAAATTAAGGATACATACCTATAAATACAAGGTTATTTTGTCAATTCAAAACATCTAGCAAGAGGCAAACTTTCATATGAAGAATTTATACTATCAACGCATTCAAGATCCAATCATCATGTCAAAGTATTCTTGCATCATGCTTATTTTTGGAGCTAACATTGTGATGTAGGTTTCAAGATCAAGTTCAAGCATTCAAAACATTATTTCAAGTATCCACATCCATTGAAGCCATTTTATGCAAGTTGTAGAACTTCCAAGATCTCCATTACCAAGGTTTATTCAAGGGTTTTTTGAGTGGTAACATAGCACTGTTCATTCTTCATTCCCTCTTTCATGCTTTTTTTCAATTCAAGGTTTAATTACCAAAATGCGGTTTGACCAAGGAAAATCCCCATTCACCAAAAACAAAAAAAATTCTCTCTTGTGTGTGTGTTACAAATTTAGGTTGAAGAAGGATTGGAGATGTTGTGAAGAGAAAGATTGTAATTTTTTTCAAATTTGCAAAAGCTATCAAAGTTGTTATCAAATCACATAATCTAACCTACACATATGATTTCTAACTTTTCAACATTGAAACTAGGACAAAATAAAAGCTACAAATTAGCATTAGAGGCTTCTGAAAGTTGCTAAAAATCCTTGACAAAATTCCCATTCACCCATGGTTGAATGAGTCCTAGGCAGCCGCCTAAAAGTGACTTTTGGTGATTGGTAAACATCATTCCACCCTTCTCAGTTATGTTGGAAGTTTTTTGTTTCTACTAACATTGAGATTTATATTGTTGTCCAATTTTGAATTGTCATAATTAGGCTGATTTTCTACATTTAGTTTTTCTCCCAAAAGTGTTGTTTGAACTTGACCCCCATCCTCAAAGCATAAGGAAATATGAAGATTCTCACATTGAGTTGATTCACCTAAGGGTTGTTAGTCAATTCTTTGTGTGGGTCTCATTTCCTAATGAAATAGAGATAAATAGGTCTACATTTAAATTGGTGAACTCCCTTTCCTTTCATCCCTTTAACCTATTTTTCGGTGTTTCAAAGAAATAATTTCAATGTTCTGCTTAAGATAAAATGTGGGAGAAACTATTATACAATCACTAATACAAAGAGGAAAACATAATTCTAAAGAAACGTGGTTAAATAAATTTTCATTGGTTAGAGGAAGCTAAAAGAAAATATTTGGAAAATCTTTCAAGATTGTTATAGGATTATTTCATAAGAGTCTAGTAGGAAGAATACTAAAGTACATGATAAAAAATAGTTACAAAAATATCTAGAACTTTCCTATAAGGGAGAGTGATTTATCAATCTAGAAATGTAGTTTCTTCTAAATGCAAGCTATAACAACTTGTCATATAGATAAAGAGGAGGATTGAAGGGAAAATGGGATGATTAGAATACAATTTTTTTGCCATGGTCAATCTATTTCTAACAAAAAGGAATCAATCCAAAGTGTCTAGGGAAACTAGGATTGATGGTCAAATTGATACTTTGACCAATGTATGCTAGAGTCAAAGGTCAAGAAAAAGGTATTATGATATTGCATGTCTTGGAAAATATTATCTTTATCTTCTATAAGGGAGATAAATGAATTGTTATAAAATTACCCATTAGCATGTTACAGTTTACAAGAGGGAAGGGAAATACATTTTAGCTTCTATTTAACAATTTTATATTGTTAATAAATGATTAAAAATAAGATGAAATAACATAAATATAATGATCAAGGGGGCATTGTCATTGGATGAAAAAAATATCCCAAAAGAAGAAAAATTTAGCCATTGATGTTGAGGAAAATTGATGCATCAAAAAATAGCATCTACATAGAGAAAATAAATATAGGGCCAAAACCTAGAACTTGTAGCATAAAAAAATTGAATGACCATTCAATATTTTCATAGGACTTAACAAGGTTAATCTTGATGGAAATGAACTATTTTTTAGAGTAATGAACATATTTCATACCTTCCCATACAAATATAATATTATCCATAATATATCCTCTTGATGAAATTAGTTGCTTAGGATTGATAATAAGTAGAGGAAAATGTTAAATATAGAGAGCAAGGGGTTTGTTATTGATAATATTGGAGGTATTCAACAAAATATCCAATCATTAATTTTAGATGTCCTTAGAATTACTTTCCTTAAATGTGAATTTAATATTTCCTTTATTTTTTAAATCACCTACAGACCCTATATCAAAGTTTTCTAGCTAGAATTGAAGATAGTAGAAACCAATAGTGCCCCAAAGAGATCTTTATAAGGAAACACATCATAGCTAGGATCTTTGTCATTTTCCATAGAAAAATTGCTTCTTTAAGATCCTCTAGGTTGATATTTTGGTCACATAAGACATGTTGCATAGTTAAGAGACTATAAGGGAATATATCCACAAATTCTTAAAGGTCCTTTTTAATTTCAAAGGAATACTCTTATTCTAGGAAAACTTATTGGTAATGGTAGACAAATAATTAGAGAATATAAAACATCTTAGAGAAAACTAGATCTATCCTTCTTTGATACACTTAAATTTCTAAGGAACTTTGCAAGCTCAAAGTGGATGTTCAAAAAAAAATTTGGAAACTATATCCCCAATTTTGAGCCAATATAAAGAAGCCTTGATTTGAGCTCCTTGGGTCGTATGATTATCAAGAACTTCCTTTTGTTGGTGAAGTTTGGTAAAATGAAATTACAAAGTATGACAAAATAGATATGTCTCTAGCTTGGGAGTAGTACTACGGAACTTCAAAGTAGTAGCCTCATATATGAGGAAGAACAATTCTAATTGGTGGCTATAAATGAGCCAAAATCAAGCATTTTGTTTGATGGCAATATTCCACCATCAAATCCATTATCATATGAGGATATTAATCAAGATTCTAAATGCATTGAATATAGGCTATCTAGTAGAATGATGAATCAATAAAAATACATTGAGGAAAAATTGTAGTTTAGCTACCTTTGGCACTAGATCTTACAATTCAATGCAAAGATAGGTTTAAAAATTATTTAAAACGAAAATATACAACAAAGGTTGAATTGATAACTGAACCAACTCCTTAGCATCTTTTTAAAATGAATTATACCAACAAAATACATTACAAGGGTCAAGACATTTGCATAAATTGTCAAAGTCATGAATATATAAAACAACATTAGGAATATGAGAGTGACCACATGAATAACTTTTGCAATAAACTTTCAAGGGTGATTTAGAGTCATTTTCTTGAGCTTTTGAACTATTGAACCTAGAATTGAATTCTCTTGGTAATATTAGCTAACCACCTTTTAAAATTAAAAAAAATGACTCAAAGGCATGATAAATTAAAAAGACCCACAATAAATGTGGAAGAATCTTGTATAAAATTAAAGTTTTCATGTAGACTAGGCCAAGCCAAAATGAAAGGATCCTTTTGGAATTCATGCCACAAAATAATTATATAGTGATAATACCTCTAAAAATATCAATTTTTTTCCTCCACAAGCAATTGATTTTATTATCTCATGGTTTCAGTTTAATTTATTTGTGTGATGTTATGTTTATAGGGATTCTATTACTATTAACTTTCATTCTTACCACATTACAATTTTTTTTTGAGTAAATGGAAATTAATTATGAGCTTTCACACTAGGATGTACAAGGGAGAAGCATTAACACTTCTTTAGAGATCACCCATCATGTTGTTACTCCAACTCAAATATGCTAACTATAAAATTTCTACCAAAATCAAATCCACTTAACATACTACTCTACAAATATTTTATCAAATATTTTACCTTATAGAGGAGAGGGACCAATAATTGTGCAAGCTAATTTTGTGAGCATGTACAGTGATATATGGAATATCATAGAACCTTCATTTTCTTCTAAAAAGGTGAAATGATCTTTTATCCATCTACAACTAAGGTTTGGAGGTGTGACTAATCACACAACCTGCCACATCAACACGTCTACTACAAAGTGTCCTAAAATTATTTTTTAAAATATTTGACCAAAACTTAATAATGGTATCCCTAATGGTCAAATGAAAAAAAATCATTTGTTGCTATAACAATCATAGAACTGATATTCAACTTTAAATAAGCAATTTTTTTACAACTCTTCACATTTCATGGTAAAATATGAGATATTTGTTGTGCTCGCCTTTTATATTTGTGATAGGACAAACTATTAATATGAAATATTCTAATGCATATACAATTTTCACCTTTATTCTTGTACACATAAGAAAGTATTTTTCCACATAACAACAATACTTGTTTAAATGAACACCTTATTTAATAAATGACACACTTATAGTGGATAATTATAATATTTTATATGAAACAAAAAAAAAATTATTTTATCATACATAGCCACGCGCTCATGTCTATCTTAACTAACATTTAATTATTTTTTATTTACCTATAATCTCATTATTGACAATATATAGTATAATTATACTGAAAGACTAAATCTTATAACCAAAAGTAATATACCAACCACAAACCTCATCCTACTATTAACCATCCCCCTTAAACTGTTCTTTCTAAATTGAATCCTCAAAAAGTGTGGCACATACTCTAGGAAAATTTACGGTCAGCAATTCACCGAGGGAAAATTCACCATCAACAATTCACCATGGGAAAATTCACCCCTATGAAAAATTCACTGCCAAATAAAATTCACCACAGTAAATTTTCCCACAGTAAATTGCTGACAATTTTCCGTCGTAAATTTGCCGTATGACCAACGGTACATTGTACTGAGAAAAGGTTGGCGTAGGTGTCCATTCTAGATCTGAGTTAGCATTTTAATTCAGGAATCGATTTGACTTTTGACAGTCTGCGTATTTTAAATGCTCATCTTACACAGTCTTATCTTATACCTTTATTCGGTCAATACTTGTTATTTTAAAGATGAAGAGCATGTGCAATTACTTGAAAACCCATGCATACATTGGCCCAAAAGCTATCATCAAATGATTTTCAATCCCAGTTGCTGAATTCCAAACCAGGGAAATGACTTGTTTAGCAATTAAGAATTCAAGACGAGCAGTTCCACAAAGTTGCGCAGATTTCCAATGATACCATGACATCCTTAGTACGGAATATGCAGCAACTTTTACGGCACCGGCTTGAATGTTTCATATTCACGTCTCAGCTGGCTCCAATCCATTAGGTGTCCACAGAATTAAATATGATTTTCTACTGTTTTAAATACAGAGCAGTCTACTAGGAATGGAAAACCTAAGTGGAGTTTAAGATAATGGCGAGAAAGAGCAGTTTGTGTTTGGGATTACTGACAGTGATTGTGATAGCAGTGTGGGCACCGCGTTCATGGGCTCGGAGTAGCGGATTGAAGAGCAACTACTATGCAGCATCGTGCCCAAAAGCAGAGGATATTGTGAAAGAGCAAGTGTATAATCTCTATCAAGAGCACGGCAATACTGCTGTCTCATGGGTCAGAAATATTTTCCACGATTGCACGGTCGAGGTATCTTTTTAAGATCAATCTCTTTTACTGTGGAGTATATTTTTTTTTGTAAGGATTAGTTATACATTGGAGTTGGCTGGTATTGTTATGTATATAGTCGTGCGATGCCTCATTGCTGCTGGATACGAGTGGGAGTGTGGTGTCTGAGAAGGGATCTGATAGAAACTTCGGATTGAGGAATTTCAAGTATGTGAATACAATTAAGAGCGCACTTGAGAAGGAGTGCCCTGGAGTTGTCTCCTGTGCTGACATTATTGCTCTTGCTGCCAGAGATGGAGCTGTTATGGTGAGTGAGTTTTTATTCATGATTTAAGTTGCATTAACCATGGATGGTGCGAGTGGAAAGGGAGGTTGTTGAACCATTAAGAAGCATGGAGTCCCTCCTCCTTTCTATCTAATCTTGACATTGGACATAAAGAAGATTGGCAGGCAAGTACTTGTGGATATCCATCAATGCATTCGGGGGATGTAAATGCAAGACTCCACGATCTTTGACAGCGTCCTCCCTGCTTATGTGAGAAAGTGAGATTCTAAAAGGGGCACGAGCATCAAAATATTATCAAAAGAGGGACAAGCAGAAGGCATAAGAGAAGACAAGACTGCCCTGGTAGACATATGCAGCAAATGGGAGGAGAAAGGTGGAACAAAATCCATAAAGAGAAATGCCATCTCATGGAATACCATGAGGACAAGATATGCACAAAACACATTTGTTGAGAAGGCTTTACGGACTTTCAAGCAAATGCCATTGATAGTTGTGAAGCCAAATTTCATAACTGTTGAGAACATCCTCCTCGCCTATGCCACAATGAGAGCTTCTGAATAGGTTATGGACACCTGTCCAAATAAAAAGGATAAGAGGAAGACGGCGTAACTCACACAATGAAAGGCTGACTGAGGGAGCCTAGTTGATGATGGCGAACAGCTTGGAGGAGGTCGCTGTTTCTTGTTGGCTGTAGAACACATCAACTAAGGACATTTTGGGCCTGGCATAGATGAAAAATGGCCGGGAATCGCATCAGTAGGGGTTTCTTTATCAGGCAAGGGCTCTAAATGTTTTAGTATTATGTGCTGTAGAAGGGCACATAGTATTTTTTCCAAACCACATTGCTTTCTTTTCATTTTTATTTTCTATGATATTGTCTAGCTATCGATTGTCTTTCTCAAAGAATAATGGTAGCACTTATTATAAATTTTTAATATAAAATGGGAGGAGGTTTGTGAAATATTATATTTTTCTAGTTGAAAACTAAATTATAGCATAGACCCATAGGAGTACAAGATAGCTCTAGCCACATTATGTTTTTGCACTCGTCAATTTATACATCTTGGAGGTGTTTGTGTTTCTATTTGTCATGGATTAGGTAAGTTAGAAAGACTTATTTATTCTAGAGGAGAGTATATGTGATGGGGTACCATTTCAATTGACTGACCAATAATAAAGGTTTAACTTTGTTAACTTTGAACTGTAAAGTTGAAATAATAACAATCTCGTTTTCCCTACATTTATGGTAAATTTATATGCAAAATGTTGAAGCTTAAACAAAGCATGTGAGCTATTTGAAAAAATGCTTCCATGAAATGTGGCCTTACGTAGTGCCAAGAAGGTATGGTATGTTCACAATGCATTATGGAAAAGGCCTTATAAACTTTTAATTAGATGAAAACTAGCCTTCTACTTGCTTTTACTCAAATTAGGACTTGAGAAGAGGGTATGGATAAGTAGAAAAGCATGACTAAAAAGGGATTTTCATCAGATTTAAATCACAAGAGCTATTTACTATCACCATCTCATTTACAAAGGTTATGAGGAGAACTGATATCAAAACTTTCTTGAATATGGTTTTCAGAATGTTATGGTCTTTTAATTTCTTATTTGTGTATTGTAGGAAATTGTACTCCCTTGGAGTAGATAGTACAATTTCACACTTAATTTGGACCTATTTTAGTGACCTCACATTTATGCATTTTTACCCTTCCTAAATGAGCCCTAATTCCCTTTATTATGCATCTCAAAAGCCTTATTTTTCCTGTTTTCTGAAAGGACAACCTATATTTAAATGATGTAGTCAATAATTAAAACACATTGAAGAATGCGTGTCTCATACTTTTGGTCCAAGACCCATTCACCCAAGTCCTCCTTAGGTCCTAGGCACCATTTTTTAATATGTTTTTGGTAGTATTTTAATGATTCAAAATTCATATGTAAATGTTGGCTATCGAGATCTAATATTCAAGAAATTAGAGAAGAAGCCTATAAAGCCTAGTCTTTTCACCATTTCAAACTAGATGGCAAGTTTGAGAGATCAAGGAGAGAAGAAACAAATTTTCAAGAGCAAGAAAGAAAGAAATGTTGAAGTGTTAGAGTAGCATTTTGTGTGTATTTGCAAGTCTTCAAGCTCATTTGCCAAAGTTTTATCAAGCATTGTTCATGATTAAAGGTTGATGCCAAAGGTGGAACATGATGGATTCTAGATTTGGGAGATGCATTTGGCCATTTCTCATACCCTAATGACTTGTTTTCTAGTGTCCCCATCTTCAAGATTCATTCTACTAGCAACCTACAACAAGGTATCATTATGTTTCAAATTTATTTAGGGTGTATTGATGTCTCCTTATGTGGATTTTTATCATTCATGATTTAGGAATCATACTCTAATGCACTTGAGTAGGGTTTCTTTGCATGTTAGCTCATAAAAATCTTAGATGCACTTAAGGTTAGGGCTTGCATACTGTCATTTATCAAATCTCTATCATTTATCAAGGTTTAGTTACCAAACTTGGGGGTTTTCCCTTGGAAAACCCCCATACAAACAAACAAGCATTTTTTGTTGTAGATTTATTGCAGGTAAAAATATGGGAATGAAGATTTGCAAGTACAGGAGTAGAGTGCAGATAAAGAGCTACAACTTAAGATTTTATAGTTTCGGAAGGGCCTACCAAGACTCATTCACCCTAGGGCGAACCTATCCTATAGGAGACCTTAAAATAGAATTTCGGTGCCAAGTACATGTGTCCATAACCTTCTTAGATCTACTTGCAAATTGTGTTTTCCATTTCTATAGCTTTGGAAAATTAAATTTTATCATCTAGGTCATATTGTTCATTAGGTTTAATACAGTTGCATCAAATCATTTCCATTTAGTTCCAAATCATATTATCCTAAAGAAACCTAAGGATTCAAGTCTAATTGGCTCACATTAGGGTTGAAAGTCAATCTCTACAACTTCCAATCCCTTACTTTCAATGAAAATGTGGAAAGAGGGACACCATTAGTTCCAAAGTTCTTTGTATGAAGGACCTAGGACACCCTATTTTGGGGATTCCCCCATTTTCACCTTATTTCATTTTGGTAAACCCGAAGTGAATCCGATGTTGGGGGTGCATCATGGTACTCATCATCCAAGTCACTAAAATAGACTCCATTGATGGTAGGATGCGAATGTCACCTAGCCTGGCACCACTCCATGTAGCTCTCAAATATGTAGGTCATGGCCTGGGTGCCACCTAAACCTACCCAAACTAACACATGATACGATCATAATAAAATGTCATAACAATATACTCATGGTTTCCAAGAAACAATCTATCTTGCAACATCTTGGTCATTTATCATGTGTGATTTGACCATTGTGGTATAGTCCTATAAGGTCTCCATGATATATCACCGTCCTTTAAGTGATTGAACCAAACTCTCTAGTGCAAAAAATCTTCACACTGCTAGGCTCGCCTCAAAGAATAACTATATGCTCTTGGATAACCAAGGGTCACCATGGTAGGAAAATCGGTAGGTCTAGTGTATATGATATGCTCAGAATCCCACACCTGAAGGAGTACAATGCAATGTTATGAAGCTCACGATACAAAAATCAACAAAGATCATAACATAGATGAGCTATCATATTGTGACCCCATGTACATATACAGTATGATGCTTCTCCATATCACAAATAGTAATGATGAGCACCCTCAAGGTGTGTGCCTCATTCATCAAGAACAAGTGCTAGTGGCACATTCACCAACATAATTCATTGAAGCAATGGTGAGCAAGCATATGGAAGCCATTTTGAGCTTGATGCGAGCTCCAATATCCTCAGGTGCAATAGGGCGGCTAGTATAATATTGAATTTCACACCTCATCTATCATTGTGTGCAATCTTCCTCCATGTCGATGATCCCACCCCAGATGGTTATCCTGAAGATCCAACGAATATCCTCATGTGTCACTATTATCTCCATGGTTGGGAGATTAAATGTATAGGTAGTTGAATTCCACCTCTCCACTAGGGCCATCAACATTGCATCATGATATCTCATTGGTTGCATGAGATATATCCAAAAATATCAAGTAATGCAAAGAGTCTTTGCCTCCTCCTTAGTCAACTAGGTAACTTTCTCTTAGAAAAAGAGAATGAATTCCCTCCTAATATTTGTTGAGTGTGTGGTAGAATCTGAAAAAAAAGGAAAATGAAATCATTAGTAACATTGAAAAAATGGTCAATCAAATAGATAACAACAAAGAAAAACTTCCCTTGGACATTCTGCCCAAAATGGGATAGGGTCACCATTTCTGAATGGGGGATAAAGGACAGGGTCTCCATTTCACGATGGGGTTGCCAAAATGGGAAAGGGTTACCATTTTTTGATGGGGGTCCTCTAGATGTTAGGAAAAGTGTACAAATAGTGGAAAATATAAAGGAAAATCCCTTGGATAAGGTAAAACAAACTCACCTCATGTGGGATGTTGTTGTTTGCAAGATTCCTGGATTGTAGAACCTCTAGTCTTGAGGGATCATAGGGTCTTCGGCTCAACATCTTCACTCCTCTACAACAAGGTAATATCCAAAGGGTAAATGTCAAAATGGTAACTTCAAAATATTATTTTTCACGAACATATAGTAAAACTTTATTAATAGTACATTTCACTCAAATCACCATAATGAGGCCTAGTGAACTCCATTTTCAATGTCGTTTGTTACATTGGATTCAAATTTTTATCCCCAATCTCATCTAATGTTTACTAATATATGGTATTGTGATATCATAGTTCCCCATTGAAAGCATTTCAACCTACCAATTCGATGAGGCTAGATTGCTACCCTGAATCCACCTCCATAAAGTAAGTGGAATTAGGAGGGGCATACATCTACCCTCAAATTTGATTCTCTGTAGAAGTTTGATATGTTTAAAGATGATTTTGAATAGCTAATGAATCAGTTTTATACGATACAGTTTCCAACATTATGATATTGTAGATAAGTACATTTTGGGGCTTCATTCTCCCCATTTGCAAATGAATTACAATATCCATATGAGTATGCTTTTATGAAACATATTTTTCTTTCAAGTACTTTACCTTGCATATGTACGTAGTGTCATATGGCCGCTAAAGTGGGGTCTAAATGTAGTGTAGGAAATTATACTCTCTTGTAGGTGATAGTATAATATCACACTTGATTTGGAACTATTTTAGTGACCTCATATTTATGCATTTTTACCCTTCTTAAATGGGCCCTAATTCCCTTTATTATGCATCCCAAAAGCCTTATTTTTGCCATTTTATGAAAGGAGAACATGTATTTAAATGATGCAGTCAATAATTAAAACACATTGAAGAATGTGTCATAGAATTTTGGGCTAGGACCCATTCACCCAGGGGTGAATGGGTCCTTCTTAGGTCCTAGGTCCCATTTTTAGCATGTTTTGGCAGTCTTTTAATGATTCAAAATTCATATGCAGATGTTGACTATCAGGATCTAATATTCAAAAAATTAGAGATGAAACCTATAAATCCTACTCTTTTCACCATTTCAAACTAGATGACAAGTTTGAGATATCAAGGAGAGATTTTTTTTTTTTGAAGAGAAAGAAAGCAAGCAAAGTTGAAGTCTTGGAGTAGTATTTTGTTTGTATTTGCAGGTTTTCAAGCTCATTTTCTAGAGTTTAATCAATCATTTTTCATGATTGAAGGTTGATGCCAATGGTTGAACATGATGGATTTTAGGTTTGGGAGATGCATTCGGCCATTTCTCATACCCTAATGACTTGTTTTATAATGTTCCCATCTTCAATCTACTAGCAACCTACAATAATGTATCATTATGTTTCATATTTATTTAGGGTGTATTGATTGCTCCCTAAGTAGATCTTTATCATTCATCATTAGGAGTCATACTCTAGTGAACTTGAGTAGGGATTCTTTGGATGTTAGCTCATAACAACCTTATATGCCCTTAATATTAGGGCTTGCATATTGTCATTTATGAAATCTATCATTTATCAAGATTTAATTACCAAACTTAGGGTTTTACCAAGGAAAACCCCCATACAAACAAACACACATTTTCTATTATAGATTTATTGTAGGTACACATCTGTGAGTGAATATTTGCAGGTATAGGAGCAGACTGTGGATAAAGAGCTACAAATTCAAATTTTACAGTTTCGAAAAGGCCTACCAGGATTCATTCACCCTAGGGTGAACCTGTCCTTCAGCAGGCCTCAAAATTTTTTTTTGGTGCTTGGTACATGTGTTTAGACCCTTCTTAGCTTTGCCTACAAACTATGTTTTCCATTTCTTTAGCTTTGGGAAGTTGCATTTCATTATCTAGGTCATATTGTTCATTAGGTTTAGTTTCATCAAATGATTTCCATTTAGTTCAAAATCGTATTATACTAAAGCAACCCAAGGATTCAAGTATGATTGGCTCACCTTAGGGTTGAAAGTCAATCTCTACACCTTGTAATTCCTTCGTTTTAATGAAATTGTGGAAAGAGGGAAACCCTTAGTTCCAAAGTTCTTTGTATGAAGGACCTAGGACAACCTATTTTGGGGATTCCCCCATTTTCACTTCATTTCAATTAGTATTATCTTACTTTTTCAATAGTTACTTAATATGAGATTTGGAATTCAATTATTTAATAATATAAGTGATTAGGAATTCATTAATAGAACTAAAACTAGATATTCTAGTCATGTTGCACATTGATACCTTTAGGTAATCTAGTTTAGATATAGGAGTATATATATGCTTTATATGGCTACATGATGATTATAGCCATCTAAGTTAACAATATTATATTTTATTGTAAGGAAAATGAATCAAATGGTTAAAAATATTATTATTAATAATATTGATGGTAAATCTTCCTATGATGATATAAAGTATATAGTGTTTCCCATTGGTATGAAGTATGAATTGAATGTATTAGTCATGCTTAAACCGAGTTTATAATTATGGATATATATATTTTGAGGTTCAAGGGATTATTTATATGGCCTTGCTGATGCATGTTGTGCTCCATCTAGGGGGGTTTCATAAATTATTATGATACCTGGTTCTATAGAAGCTTATTATAATGACACCTCCCTTGGACCCATGTCAATGCCTTTGCACAATTGATGCATGTAATGGTCTTTTAACTATCACTTTATAGGGATGTACACTCTTCAATGATGTTTAATTCTTAGATTTAGTTTGGATTTCCTAGCAAATTTTCACTAGGTATGTTTGGACATCCATAATTGGAGAGATATATCTTGGATAATAGTATTATTGGAAAAATTTAGCTAATCCTTATTCTCTAGCATGAGACAATCTTAATGTGTATAGAATCTTGGTGGGTTTACAAGGAATACTAAATATTAGTTTGCTAAGGTTTAATTAACTTACCTTGGGTGAAAAATTGTATTAGGTCCTTATTTACTAATTGGACAACAAATTTTCTATAAATAGGAATTCCAAGTGTAGGTTCCTTCAAAGAGACATTGTAAGGATAAGTACATGTGACTTCAATCCCATTTGGAAATGGGTATGTAGGGAGTCCTTGGGTAAAGGATGTCCCTATAACCTCAAGTCTATAAGGGAAGGTTTATGAGATAATTCCAAGGCTTGGGATTGTTCCTAAATGTGTCTGATCTTCCCTCTTTAGTATTCTTTAGTCTAAGGGTGGAATTTACATTAGATGGTTGTGAAAGAGTTAAGGAAAATTGATAACTCATATCTAATAATGATGTTAAATAAGGCCAATAGGATCTAATGAGTTGAATAATGGGTATTCATATATGCAAGTATGGTTTTCCTTCTTTTAATATACTCTTAGCTTTGTGTTGAGATTAGGGTTGAGTACCTAAGGATGGCCTTTTCCAACTATTACCTGGTAGGTATTACCAATATGATCTAACATTTTATTTAATATTGTATTCATGGATTTAATCATGCTTATTAAATAATGCAATCAATTAGGGTGATCCCACAAAGCTGGTTTACAATTTTTGGGAGATTTTGATTTTTGTTGAAATCACATATTTTTAGAAAATATAATGATTTAATCCTTAAATCATTCCAATTAAAGCATTAAAATTGAAGACGGATTGATCAAATTACCTTAGATCAAACCCCCTTGGAGAGAACCCCACTAGTTTAAAACCATACCTATAACAGAGTCTCCTTTACACCTATCAAAATGCTGATAAAAAACCACTTTTGATTTACCTTTTGGGGGATCAAATGAATTCATTTAAAATTTATTTATTTTAAGTATGTAGTCCTTATTATAAGCTTCCCAAAAATTATAATTTTAAATAAATTTAATTTAATTATTATACATTTTTTTCCTTGTGAATGTAGGTTTTTCACTAAAAATCAAGCTCTCAGTTCTGCACATGTGGAAAAATAGCATATTATCAATTTTGTTTTTTGAAAAATATGAGTGCACCATATATTGATGTCCTTGATCCAACAAAAAATAAAATTGAATTTTGATACATACAAAAAAAGTTATGTGTTATATGGTCGCGTTATGTCTGAATTGTAATTGGTTTGACTTTGAACCTTGATTAAAGAAAAAATATTCAATAAAAACCTATCTAACCAAGTGGAAGCACTAGATATCAGAGTTACAAATTTAAATTCGAAAGAATTAGAATTTTATCCTTCATGGAAAAAAAATTATGCATTATACGGTGAGAGTCACATTTTAAAAATGTTGTTTTCTAAAAAAACTAGTTTTCGAGGGAGATGGAAAAAGAAGTGCAATCTAATTCCAATTTTTTTGAAAAAAATATATTTAGAATCTATAAACAAAATTTCACAAAACTCTAGTTTGCATCATCTTCAAATTCCTCATGGTTTAGCCGCTATAGGTGCCCGAAAGTGAAGATTTAGTTAAAAATAATAATTTCAATGTCGAGTTTGGCCAAAAATTGTAAACCACTATAGTGGGATCACCCATTAATAATTAAATAAAGTAAATGAAATTTGATTCCTTGTGTGTTTACATGGATTTATGTATGTGTTTGGGTAGAGGCTATTTTATATGGATTCAATGTGTTACTTAGGTGTTGGTAAATTGACCCTAGATGTATAAGATACCAAAGCTCTTCCAAGTAATGTAACTAAGATAATTAACCATGACATAAACTCTTCCAATAATTTTTATATGTAATTCTTGGTACTTTCTAATGTCATAATTTTAAATTGGGATCAATACAATAGAATACTTCTTGGCATCACAACTAGGGTTGAGTAAGGGACTCTATAAGGGTATATGTAGAATCTATATTTATTCTCTTAAAAATAGCTTGTCCCAATAATTCTAAGGTGACCGCAAAAAATGTTAACCTTAGACCCTCTTATAGATAATACTATCATTACTCCATCATGATGGGTGTTAGGAAGAATGCACTACCAAAATAAGTTTTCAATCATATCATAGGGTTAGCTATATTTCACTAGTAGTATGCAAGTGATATATGGTAGGAGCTACTTGATTTCATAGGTTTAATCATATTTCACTAGTAGCATGTAGGTGATAGATGCCAAGAGATACTCAATTTTATATGGTTTAGCTTGGCTTCCTCCAATGAGATGTAGTTATGGATGTTTGTGCTACTATAGAGGTGTGAATGATTTTTTTCTAGTGACATGTAGGCTATAGAGCTAGAGGCATGCAAGCAATGGATTCTTGTGTTACTATAGTGGCTAGGTGCAATGACAAACACATTCCAACAAATGGTATTAGATATGTGGTCACAAGCTCAAATCCCCTCAGGTGACACTAAGGGGGTATTATTGGACTAATCATAAACATATCCCTTTAGATTCAGGACATGGAATCATCACCTCTCGTGGATCTTTTTAACTTTGATGTTTGTATTAGGCATTAATAGGATGATATTTTGGTGCAACGATAAATGTGTTCCAATAAAAGAACCACCATAGAAGGAAGTCATTAAATTATTTATGGAGTACCAAGATAATGTATTAGAGAATGTGTTGAAAGGATTTCCACAAATTTGAAGCATTAGTCATCAAATGGATTAGATACTAGGAGCCAACCTACCAAGAAAAGTGGTACATGGGATGAAACTAACATAAATTGTAGAGCTAAAATAACAATTTTAGGAGTTGTTGAGATGAGGGTTGATCAAAGAAAGTTTGAGCCCATGTGTGGTAATAACAATATAAAAAACAAATAAAGATCGATAATAAAGGATGTGCACAAACTCAATAGCCATGAACAAGATCATAATCAAGTATTGATTCCCATTTCCAATGATGAATGAAATCATGGACTATTTGAGTGCTACAAATTATTTTACAAATATTGAATTAAAAAGAGGATATCATCATGTCAAGATTACATAATGTAATTGTAAGAGAGGGGGACCAACCACGACAAGGCCCTAGGTCATGGAGAGCCAAGAGTGGAGGGTTGCCCTAACTTACCTCACTCTAAAGGATGTCTTGGGGAGAGGATTGAGAATGAAGAGAACTATGTAGTACTTATGTCATTCTATAGGCCTGAACTTCAAGTTTAGGCTAGGAAAGATTGTTTTTGGAGTTGGTACTACACCTCAGACAACTCTCTATCTGAGGACAAAAGTGCAGTTTTGGGATGACAGCGTGGCACGCTAGTCTCCGTTCAACTAGAAAACATGAAGTACAATAAAAACTACCTAAAAACTTACTAGCAACCTAGCTAGTTGATCTTGACCAGAAGAACAAAATAAGAAAGTACAGAAAGTACAGATGGAGATGATAAAGCAAGTAAATAAAATCTAGGGTGATGAAGATGATCTCACAAAAGCGTCTGTTCACCAGCTAGCTCCACGCGCATGTTCACCTACACAAAAGTAAGAGGGGAAAATTTTTGGGGCTATATAGAGGCCTGCCTCAGTCAAACCCTCATTTTGGTGTTTACACAGGTTCCATGAACAACCAAAAAGAAATAGAGTAGAATATGCGATAAAGAAAGTAGAAAGAAAGATTGCAATGAATGTTCACTACAAAAAATACTATGATGCTCTATGAAATCACAAAGGAGAGGAGTGAAACATTACCACATCCACCCAAAGGCTCACTAGCCAATGGAGGGAGACTACAAGGTATGGACTTGGAAAAGTCACCACAATCACAACAGTGATGAAGGGAGGTCTCACAAGACTCCAAGCCTACAATTTCTATGGCTACCTCACACTTGCCATGTGGAGTTGATTGAGTGTCAATGTTGCTGCAATGCTCATAATGAAGTGTTTGAATGCTACTTGAGAGTGTGGAGAAGTGAATGAATTGCTAAGAGAATGTGAAAGAAAGATCAAGTGAATGTGTAGAGGATGGAATGAATTAATGGAGAATGTTTTTGAAAGTGGGATGAGAAGAATCTGTCATTTTATGGGTCGACTAGTCGAAGAGGAACATTATAGTTTGACTCCAATCGAGTAACACCTCTACCAACTTTAGATGCAGGAATTCATCAAGGATGACAGTGCACCACATAGACATCCATGCACTGCGTGTTCATCCCTGACAAATATTCCCTTACCGACACACAGGAAAAACACCAAGTGGATGGAAGGCAAGTGGGTGATGTGGAATTTTCCTTCAGATTTTATTTTCTAAGGGGAGGGTATGTAAAGGATAATTTTATTAAGGGGTGAAAATTTGCTCCGATACATTTTTCCCCCACTTTAGCGAGCAAAAATACTGATGAGTGTTTGATAAAGTAGATCGAAGGGTTAGAAATGTATAACTGAACCATCAAGGAAGCAAACCACAATCTGGTGAACAAGAAAGCATAGGGCAAGAAAAGGACTCCAAAGGTACTCTCCTTGGGGAGTTTGGAACAAAAGGACTCCATAGCCCCACATAACTATGAAGTTGCATAATGTACGCTGAAGGCCCTCAGACCAACGATGGACAAATATCGCAAGATGTAAGTGTCTCATAGGCTTGCAGATTTGCAAGAAGGAAACCCCAAAGTTATCTTTCATGAAGGAATCCCAGTAAAGTAAGTGCCTCATAGGCCTGCAGACCTGCAAGAAGGAAACTATCAAGTTCTCTCTCATGAAGGAAGCCCAATGTAAGGGGACTTTGTAGAGTTGGACTAGAAAGCGGCTTCACAAGTGCACCTGCAAAGCAACATGTTAATGTGTAGATAGAACATGTCAAAAAACAAAGTAACCATGCAGGGAGTCACATAGACAGTCACACAGATAGTCACGTACACAGTCAACAAATTGGAAGGCTTTCAAAGGGGTCTCTCAAGAACCCTTCAAAAGGAGAGGGCGCCCACTCAAGGGATGCACTATTTGAAAGTGTAAGAGACATTTTTTTTCAAATTAATTCATCATCAAAGAATTCTTTTGAAAGATGTTCACTTCATCAAGGAATTCGAAAGGAAGAAAATGCCCCCTAATGAGGGTAAGGTCAAGGATTCTCCCATGGGAAAAATGCTCCCACCTTAGAGGAAAGTTCTCAAGTTCTTTCTTTGTGAACCCATGATGAAGGAAACACATTCTGCTAGGGGTGCAAGTCAAGAATGTGATTTTTGGAAAAGCTTGCAAGGATTTTCAAGAAAAAGGTTTGTTAACAATGAATGCATTTTTTGAAAATTGAAACATTGTGAAAGCGACATTGTCACACATACGAGGGACAAATCAAGCAAAGAAGAGAGAAATATAAAAGAGAAAAAGATAAATAGCAACATAATGAACAAGAGACATAGGGATGATATGATATTTCATGTTCAAAGCTGCTCATAAATATATATAAGTATACTAATAGTATATAGATGAAATGTTATCAACCCCCTACTATATCAAAACATGTGAAGAATAAATGAGAAGACAAAGTAAAAATAAAAATTGGGTCAACATGGAAGGGAAGTCTAAATGCCCCCAACACTTTGCATCATCCCCAATTTGCCAAAAGCTAAGACACATAACAGAGAAAGAATGATTATACAAATAGATGATTACAACACATAATCACTCATGTATCCAAGCACCAACAAGGGTGAAAAGGGTCATCCAGGAACACATAATGCAAGCATGGGGGAACACATCACAACAAAAAAACATTTAATCTAAAGATAAATAAGAGGCCTCCCCCTAAGACTCATCAACCGAGAGGTCGTCCACTTCCCAATCTAGATCATTATAGGGGGAAGGTGAACAAGCCTGCAGTGGTGGAATATTAAGAGGAGGTGCTTCTAAACCTCCCACAATAAGGGCTAAGGAAGAAGGCCCTACAAGGTCTTCTCTACTAAGATCTTATGGAGCAATGTTCAACAACTTCGTGAAGATTTTTGACAAGGCCGAAACTTCATCCAGAGAGTTAAACATGTGCTTTATAGGAGTGCCATGTGTGACCTCAATGGACAGTGTAGGCAGCACCTGAGATTCACTGCTAGGCTCACTGAACAACTTGTGAATGGTAAAAAACTTAGGGGAAGCCAAAACTAGCTCCATAACTAGGACAAAACAAGCTAACTTGCAGGACCACCCTTTGAAGAAGGTGAGCTCCTCTTATGAACTCCATTGCTAGAAGGTCCAACCTTTGCTTTCTTCTTCATTGGGGGATGTGAAATCCCCATCGACAAGGAAAGAGGTGTAGATAAGGAGGAGAAAACCATAGCAGACACCATCAAGGTATTCAGCATGTCCACGGATTTAGAGAATGGCAGGATGTCTAGAAGGGACATCAAGAGGGGTAGCTCAATCGAAGGAGCAATAAACACCTACACCTTTTTAGGGTCAGGTGGACTCCCACTCACAACAAGAGCTAGAAGTAAGATTGAACTCGATTGAGTGGAAGCATGGGGGAGGAGAGAGGAGGACGCATCAGGAGGCCCTAAAGTAGGGGTGGCCATCTCCTCTTCCTTTCTCTGCAAAGCGTCCAGGTCAGCCACGAGATCCTTTCATAGGCGCTTGATCATACGTGCAAGGTGGTTTCTACTATTCCTTGAGCTAGAGGCCGCAAGCTGCAAAGAGATAGAAGGCTCCTACTTATCCATAGGGGTGTCCATCACAATCATTTTTAGTGGAAGGGTAGAGTCCTAAATGGGAGCAAGAGGAAGGGATTGAGGAACAACGGGGGGAGTCATCTCTAGCACCTCAGCGACATGCCTCTTCCCACTCACTGCTCTAGGATTAAGAATGATGGGAGGATGCAAAGGCTAGAACATAGAGGATTCCCTCCAGGGACCCTTCCTTCTATAGTATCAAATAAGCCTAGGCTCCATGGAAAGAACAAGAAGTTAGAATGTAGGACACTTAGGCTTTCGCCAAGTGGGAACCATAAGGTTCTCTCTTAAACAAAGAGTAGAATTTGATGACACCACAACAGGGCAAGATGAAGCGTCAAGTTGGACAACAGAAAAGGAGGAAGAGGATCCCCAAGAGCACTTTTCTTCTTCCCTTCTATGTGTCAGGGCGACATCACTGTCAGCTTTTAAACAAGCCCTATGCGAAACAACATAAGGTGATGGATGGTATCTCACTGTAAGTGTTAAGCGCCCTTTCTTGTACTTCTCATAGGTCTGATACAAGAGGTCCTTCCTAGGTAGAAGCAGACCAAGTGGTGACGCCAAAAGTGGTTTTAGACATTTATGCAAAACCTAGGGAACTACATTCATAGCTACTAGCCATGGAATACCCTACTTCACCTTGAAGAGTTTAGACCCTAGGTTTATGTCAAACAGTAGGTTTACAGACTTAGGTCTAACAAGGACTACCAAAATTATACTACCAAGGTGAAATATTTTGAGCCAATTTTTTTTTGATTTTTTCAATTATCAGATTACAACATTACAATCAAGTACCTGTTAAGGTTAGGAGATAAACCCAAACGTACTGAATCTAAAACAACTGCTTATGCTGTAACTCTAACTAGTATGGCACCGATGATGGCGAGCATTGGTCAGAGGATCTTCTACTCTAAATGCAGAAAGGGAACTCGACGTCAAGTATGTGCTACCTAATCCAATGCGGAGTGAGGGGCGACCATATGACGGAGTGATTACAAAAAGCAAAGCTAGAAAGAAATGCTGAAAGATGAAACTACTCAACACCTAGAATGTGCTTGCTAACCCAGAGTGGGAGAGTAGCTACCATAGGGCGGAGATGGATTACATACAATATCAAATGCTGAAAGAGAGAAGAACATTACAATCTGATAAGCAAGAATCTAAATGGCTGTCAGTACTAGCCAGAGAAGAACATTACAATCTGATAAGCAAGAATCTAAATGGCTGTCAGTACTACTGCCAGCATACAATTTGAAAGATGACAGCTTGCTATCAATTACAAATCAGCATATGAGTAGTGTGCAATAATATTAAAGAATTACTTTTTGCCGAGAATTAAAGCTTAAACTACATGGGCATAAACAGATCCAACCTCTTTCAACTCGGGCAATCTTCAATGAAGTCTCCGCGAAGTCTTTAAGAGCTCCCAACACCCATCCAAGAATGAAGGTGCAGATTTCTACAAGCTGTTATGACAGTACTGTATTTTCTTCATAAAACTAGCAACATATAGATTTATAAAATAGCTCAGATCTCCCTTGAAACTTACTCAAATAACAAGATATTGAATGCAAAACACTCTTAACAAGGAGGCGCTCAAACTAACAGCACAAAACAGACTTAAAATGCAACCTATATTAAATGCACGAATTCCAAGACATCATGAATGGTACGGCCCAGCCGACAGGGGCGACTTTGCTTTAAAAATTAGATTCTCTTTCAAAAAATCTGCAAACTTACATACATGGGCGCCTAGCCAAGATGGATGGAATGGAACAATACCCACAATGAATTTTGTTGTCTTTTTGGATTTATGAGTAAAACATCAAATCTGCTAAAGCTAAAATGCTAAAACCAGAAATCTCTAATATGCCAAATCTGATCCTAAGTAGATAAATGCGGATTACAATGCACAAATTCCAAAGTACTCACAAAAAATACTAAAATCACCACTAGTCGTTGTCTTACAAACGAGAAGCGATGCCCGAGCTAGGAGGCCTTCATTCCTCGAAGCGAACCTAGAGCCAATTCGGCAGCATAACAGTATAATAGACCAAAGATAATGAAATGATGAGCCAAGTCTTCCTTTTATAATTTCCTGTTGACTTCTCGAAACCCTAAACTTTTCTTCAAGTCAAAACCCTAATCCCCTTCAAGAAATGGCATCCTTTTCCTTTAAGCTCAATATTGACCCTTTTAATTAAATTCAATATTTTAATAATGGCATCCACTTTAGAGCTTGGTTTGACTTTAGAAAATTATGAAATAATCCTTTATGAAGGCGCCACCCTCAATAGACCACCTTTCAAAACAACTTGAAGTCAACAGACTAGGCCAAGGGGGTCAACGTTATAATATAATATTAAAACGTGACTTTAATTAAATTTCTCAACTTATCTCTCCAATTGTGCCCCGAAGCCATGCAAGAGAAAGTCAACAGATCAAATTGAATCAGAGAGTCAACCATGCCGAACTCAACAAGAATACTGCCAAAAATAGAATTTACTAAAAATAGTAAATTCCAGAAAATGCTCAGAATACCGAAATGAACATACCACTGCGAAGCTCTCTGAAAACCCAAAAAGAATCCACCATTGAATCCACTAACTCTGAGCAAGGACATCCTTAAAAATAGGAAACCCTAATTTTACCTTCCAACTAGCCTTCAGGTTTCCAGAAAAAGGCCAACGGTCACTGGGAAAGGTCAGGTTCGAGAAGGGGACATTACAATTCGCCCTTCCCAAAATTGCTTGTCCTCAAGCAATACCACCACAACTCCAGAAATTTTAAAACTAAACCATACGCAACAAGTATGATCCCTGGTTCCCAAACCCATCGCAGGAAGGACCCACCATGCCGATGCTGCACTAACCTTCCTTGTAACCCCAAAGTGTTACCATCCATGATACTCAACCCGAAAGATCTTAAAGGAGGGGAATCAAAATCATGCAACCTCTCATGTCCACGATGCCCCGAATTAACAGTATCAACCATACTACTGTCAATCACAATTCTAAGCAAAAGGAAAGATAGTCTACTCAAATCAAACTCGAACTCTTCAGCATACCTCCACATGGTAACAAACGGAACTATGACTACAAATGTGACATCTCCAAATCTTTTTGCAAAGAGGAAGGCAATCCTTTGCAAAAGCTCAACAAATTCAAACTCATGACTCCACATGAATTCCCTATGCCTCAACTGAATTATCATGGCACAACTATGAAGTCTGAAGAAGTTTTTCACAATTCCAACCCCAAGAGTCTCAAAATGTAGAATCAAAGCGTGGGGTAGCTCGCTGTCATGAACCAATAATGAAAATAAACCATCAGAGTTTGCATCACAAACCTCCAAAGTGGCTGAAAAACACGCTAAAGTCATCTCTATCAGAAAACTACCACTTCTTTGATCAGGAGTGAGGAACCAACTCTCCGGAATGAAAGTAACTCCATAAGTAAGGTGGCTGGTCTGCCTCCAACCAGCAAGCTCGTGTCTAAAAAGCTGCCCTTGTTTGAGCTGAAAGTCACTTCCAAGAACTACCGATCATTGATCTCTCCAACCCATATTCAAAATTTCTCTCCAATCCATTTGTTGATGAACAAACGGAACCATCAAGTAGCTGGAAAAGAAGGGAACAACATCAACAAATCTAGAAATTTGATCCTTATCCCTCCAAAAGTATTTTCTATAAGTAATAAACTCTAACAACCCAAGTTGAGAATCCCAAGCATGGATATCCAACTGAAAGTGATTTTCAACACACTGAAAAGAAACCTCTACACATTCCCAAGTACTAGTGAGAACCAAGTGCCTTCTCATGAAACTGATGCCCCATCTAGTAAATCCTTGAAGCTTAACCATGAAAGCTTCCACATTAAGGGAGTATGAAACATAGAGTGGCTTCAAATTCAGCTCCCAAAACTGATTAAAATGATTCCAAACATCATTCCACCTAAGGGATGGATTGTCAAGAGTGCAACTACCAAAGTCTAGTTCACCTTTTTCCCATTCCTCCCGAGTAGTAGGTCTGAAATCTTCACTCGTTGCTGCTGTAATGAAGTTACCAACAGCTACCAAGACTTGTCTCTTCAACACCTTGATGTCATAGATGTTGAAATTACCTTGCTTCGTCATCTCCCATGTAGAAACTCCATCTTCAAACCCACTTATGCATCCATTACTACTCAACATACGTGGCACATCCTGATGGAGTGATATCAAGGCATCCTTAGTTTGGAGTTCATGCTTGACCTCATGCTTGGTCACTTCACTACTTGACTCATTTTTCAAAACAAAGAGAGGATTGTCATAAGTTGCTTCAGCACCCACTTCAAAGAAGGGATTGTCAAAGACTTGGAATCTATTCCTTTCATATCGCTGCCCCAAATCTGCACATGCAACTTCTGACTTTCTTGAAATGCTTTCAAGATCAAACTCCTCTTGAAGACAGACAAGATCTCCAATCACTTGATGGATTTTTTCAGCTCTTTGCTCATTCTCTTGCTCCTTGAAAAATTTAAAATCTGCAAACTAGTCTTCAACCTTTCTTCGAGCCAACCGAGTTTCTTTCAAGTTGTCCTTTGTTGATTTAAGCTCCAAAGTGAGCTCATCAACCATACTCTCCCTTTCTTTGAAAAAAATGAAGGCCTTCTTTGCAGATTCAACGACATGATCTCTATCTTCAATCAAGCCTATGTACTCGGATTTCATGGCCTCCAAGGAATCTTTGATTAGTTGCAATTTAGGAGGAGCAACTTCATCCTTAACTCCACTTTGTCTCTCTTCAAACTAAGCCTTCCAATAGAGATCATCAACCAAATTGTGTGTGTGATCAAATAGGGATAGCGCTTGCACTTCTTTTTCAAAAGATACCTTGCATTGATCTTTCCACTCATGAACATGCAAGGATGGTGAACTGCTGATAGGCTGCAAATGAAAATCAGAACTTTGTTTTTCATCTTTGCTGCCCTCATAGCTGCTCCAAGACTCCTTTCCTTCACCACCTACTAGCTGAAATTGCTCAATATCACAAAGAGAATTAGACTCCACAAATTCTTCAATCCAATGCTTACAACCAGCTTCAAGCATTGATAAATTGGATTTTTGTTTAGGAACTCCATCAAAATTTCCATCGTCAAGAGCCATATAATCTTCAAGCTCCACTTCCACTTCACTGTCTTCATGATCAAAGTTTATGGCAGCACCCAACTTGCTCAATGGATCATAGTCATCCGCTGTTCAGAAAGTTTCTGTAGAAACATTTTCTTCATTAGCGGTTGCAACCACTTCAAAGACATCATCAAGGAGCTTCTTTGAACCCTTGTCTCCTTCGAAGACAACTTCCTCTTCAATGGCTACCTCATAGTTTGCCATGCAAACTGATTTTTGATCTTCATCTGGATCAAAGGGAAATTCATCCCACAAAGGTTCTTTATCATACCTTGGTGTCAACCAACCGGGATCCCAAATGGAAAAAGGCTGACTGTTTTGATCAAGAGAAAAGTACTCTTCATGCTTCTCTTGGAGTGTTGAGTCTTTGAATAGGTCACCCAGTAACTCACTTGAACTAGTTTCTTCGTAAGTACTTCTCTCCAAGGGCTTAGTTTGATGCTCAAACCCAATGTCACCATCATAATGAAATGAAGAATCTCCATTTCCTGCTGTTTTGAAAACATCACTCTCATTATCTTCATCATGGGGAAGTATTTCATTGATTTCTTCATTAGCAACCCAATGAATACCAAGGAGGTCTTCTTGGCTACTTGTCATACATTTGTCTAGTGAAAATTCTTGAGAGATTTGAACAGCAGCAAGAGATGAGTATTCCTTGACCAAATCCTCAACTAGAAGAGGAATAAACACATCAGAATCACCATTAACAACATCACCTTGGTAATGATCATAAACTGGTTCAAGGACACCACTAGTGTTTTCTTCATCTTGTTCTTTTTCAACTAACTCATCCCACACAACCGTCATACCAACAATTTTTGTGAAGCCCTTAGCCTCAAGACCTTCATTGGATGTATTTTCATTAGAACTCAAGACAGCTGTTATGTTCTTTTCACTGAACTGTTCTTCATCACTTCCTATCACATGCAAATCTAAGGAAGTATTTTGGGGTTCTTCCACACACTTTTCAACTGTCAGAGTTTCTTCATCAAGCCCACGATCAATATGAGGTGCCATATGCACCTTGCTATCCCGACTTTCAGACCTAGCATAAATCTTCCTGATTCCCCATTTTATGTCAGGATCCTTCATTAGCGTACACAGTTCATGCATTAACTCAAGTAGTGACTTCTCTGTAGTCATCTCTTTCTGTACGTAGTGTCTGGTATCTCTCACTCATCTGTCAAATGAACTTTGTTGGGCACATGATGGCAGGATCTTGGCTCTGATACCACTGAAATATTCTGAGCCAATTTTTTTGATTTTTTCAATTATCAGATTACAACATTACAATTAAGTACCCGTTAAGGTTAGGAGATAAACCCAAACATACTGAATCTAAAACAACTGCTTATGCTGTAACTCTAACCAGTATGGCGCCGATGATGGCAAGCATTGGTCAGAGGATCTTCTACTCTAAATGCAGAAAGGGAACTCGACGTCAAGTATGTGCTACCCAATCCAATGCGGAGTGAGGGGCGACCATATGACGGAGTGATTACAAAAAGCAAAGCTAGAAAGAAATACTGAAAGATGAAACTACTCAACACCCAGAATGTGCTTGCTAACCCAGAGTGGGAGAGTAGCTACCATAGGGCGGAGATGGATTACATACAATATCAAATGCTGAAAGAGAGAAGAACATTACAATCTGATAAGAAAGAATCTAAATGGCTGTCAGTACTACTGCCAGCATACAATTTGAAAGATGACAACTTGCTATCAATTACAAATCAGCATATGAGTAGTGTGCAATAATATTAGAGAATTACTTTTTGCCGAGAATTAAAGCTTAAACTGCATGGGAATAAACAGATCCAACCTCTTTCAACTCGGGCAATCTTCAATGAAGTCTCCGCGAAGTCTTTAAGAGCTCCCAACACCCATCCAAGAACGAAGGTGCAGATTTCTACAAGCTGTTATGACAGTACTGTATTTTCTTCATAAAACCAGCAACATATAGATTTATAAAATAGCTCGGATCTCCCTTGAAACTTACTCAAATAACAAGATATTGAATGCAAAACACTCTTAACAAGGAGGCGCTCAAACTAACAGCACAAAACAGACTTAAAATGCAACCTATATTAAATGCACGAATTCCAAGACATCATGAATGGTACGGCCCAGCTGACAGGGGCGACTTTGCTTTAAAAATCAGATTCTCTTTCAAAAAATCTGCAAACTTACATACATGGGCGCCTAGCCAAGATGGATGGAATGGAACAATACCCACAATGAATTTTGTTGTCTTTTTGGATTTATGAGTAAAACATCAAATTTGCTAAAGCTAAAATGCTAAAACCAGAAATCTCTAATATGCCAAATCTGATCCTAAGTAGATAAATGCAGATTACAATGCACAAATTCCAAAGTACTCACAAATAATACTAAAATCACCACTAGTCGTTGTCTTACAAACGAGAAGCGATGCCTGAGCTAGGAGGCCTTCATTCCTCGAAGCGAACCCAAAGCCAATTCGGCAGCATAACGGTATAATAGACCAAAGATAATGAAATGATGAACCAAGTCTTCCTTTTATAATTTCCTATTGACTTCTCGAAACCCTAAACTTTTCTTCAAGTCAAAACCCTAATCCCCTTCAAGAAATGGCGTCCTTTTCCTTTAAGCTCAATATTGACCCTTTTAATTAAATTCAATATTTTAATAATGGCATCCACTTTAGAGCTTGGTTTGACTTTAGAAAATTATGAAATAATCCTTTATGAAGGCGCCACCCTCAATAGACCACCTTTCAAAACAACTTGAAGTCAACAAACTAGGCCAAGGGGGTCAACGTTATAATATAATATTAAAATGTGACTTTAATTAAATTTCTCAACTTATCTCTCCAATTGTGCCCCAAAGCCATGAAAGAGCAAGTCAACAGATCAAATTGAATCAGAGATTCAACCATGCCGAATTCAACAGGAATACTGCCAAAAATAGAATTTACTAAAAATAGTAAATTCCAGAAAATGCTTAGAATGCCAAAATGAACATACCACTGCGAAGCTCTCTGAAAACCCAGAAAGAATCTGCCATTGAATCCACTAACTCTAAGCAAGGACATCCTTAAAAATAGGAAACCCTAATTTTACCTTCCGACTAGCCAATTTTACCTTTTTTTCAATGATCAGATTACAACATTACAATCAAGTGCCCGTTAAGGTTAGAAGATAAACCCAAACATACTAAAACAACTCTAACCAGTATGGCGCCGATGATGGCGAGCATTGGTTAGAGGATCTTCTACTCTAAATGCTAGAAAGGGAACTCGACATCAAGTATGTGCTACCCAATCCAATGCGGAGTGAGGGGCGACCATATGCCGGAGTGATTACAAAAAAGCAATGCTTGAAAGGAACTACTGAAAGCTGAAACACTCAACACCCAAAATGTGCTTGCTGACCCAGAGTGGGTAAGTAGCTACCATAGGGCAGAGATGGATTACATACAATATCAAATGCTGAAAGAAAGGAGAACATTACAATCTGATAAGCAAGAATCTAAAGGGCTGTCAGTACTACTGCCAGCATACAATTTGAAAGATGACAACTTGCTATCAATTACAAATCAGCATATGTGAAGTTTGCAATAATACTAATAATTCCCTTTGCTGAGAAATGAAACTGAAAACGAAGATATTAATCAACAGATCCAACCTTGTTTCAAACTTGACCATCCACGATGAAGTATTCTGCAAAGTCTTTAAGATCCTTTCACACCTATCCAAGAACAAAGATGCAGATTTCCTCAATCTGTTTGACAGACCTGTATTTTCATCATAGAACCAGCAACATAGATATTTCTTGGAAAACTTGAATCTCCCTTAAAACTCACTCAATCAACCTAATACTGAATGCAAAGCACAAGTATGATGGAGGCGCTCAGACTAGGAACAAGAAATAGGGCTAAAAGGAAAGCTTTATTTAATGGCACGAATTTCAAGATAATGCAGATAGTACGGCCCAATACAGAGGTGATTTTCATTTATAAAATCAGACACTTCTCCAAAAAATCCACAACCTTGCACATTGAGGCACCTAGCCTAGACCAAATGATTTATGCAATACCCATAATCTATATTTTTGTATTTTTGGATTTATGAATAAAACAATGAATCTGCTAAAGCTAAAATGTTAAAACCAGAAATCTCTAATATGCCAAATCTGATCCTAAATAGATAAATGCTGATTACAATGCACGAACTCCAAAATACTCACAAACAATACTAAAATCACCACTAGTCGTTGTCTTACAAACGAGAAGCGATGCCCGAGCTAGGAGGCCTTCATTCCTCGAAGCGAACCCAGAGCCAATTCGGCAGCATAACAGTATAATAGACCAAATATGTGAAATGATGCTCAAGGTCTCCCTTTTATAATTTTCCAGTTGACTTCACAAAACCCTAAAATCCACTTTCAAGTCAAAACCCTAATCTCCTCAAAGATGGCGTCCCACCTTTCCAAGCAACTTTGTCTTTTAATAATATTTTAATCTTTCTTGAAAAAGGCATCCATTTTGAACTTTAATAATAAACTTCATAAAAGAAATAATTAATCCTCTTAATGAAGCGCCACCCTTAAAGAACACCTTTTAAAAAGACTTGAAGTGATTAAGCTAGGCTAAGGGGGGTCAACGTTAAATTATAACATTAAACGTGACTTTAATAAAATAGCTCAACTTATCTCTCCAACTGCGCCCCGAAGCCATCAATGAGTAAGCCAACCAAATCAAACTGACTTAGGAAGTCAACCAAGCCGAACCCAACTACAAAGCTGCCAAAAATAGAATTTACTAAAAATAGTAAATTCCAGAAAATGCTCTGAATGCCGAGATGAACATACCACTGCGAAGCTCTCTAAAAACCCAGAAAGAATCCGCCATTGAATCCACCATCTCTGAGCAATGACCTCCTCAAAAATAGGAAACCCTAATTTTTACCTTCTGACTAGCCTTTGGGTTTCCAGAAAAAGGCCAACGGTCACAGGAATGATCAGGTTTGAGAAGGGGACATTACAGTCCGCCCTCCCCAAGATTGCTTTTCCTCAAGCAATCGTAAACCAGGATACTGCATTATCTCATCACTTTCCCAAGTCGCATCCTCCAAAGGCAGGTTCTTCCACTTCACTAGGTATTCTCTGATGGTTCTTTTCCTCAAAGAACGTTCTCTGAAGTCAAGTATCTCCTCTAGAACTAGAACCAACTGTCCCTCTTCATCCAACGGTGGCAACTGTGATGAAGCAACCACATTATGTCCAAGTGCCTTCTTGAGGCGAGACATGTGGAAGACGTTATGCACTCTGCTATCAGAAGGTAGCTCTAATTCATAAGCTACTGCCCCAACTTTTTCTGATGACCTTGAATGGCCCATAGAAGCGAGGTTTGAGCTTCTCAGCTCCACTCTTCTTGAGAGTAGACTGTCTATAAGGTTGTAAATGAAGATAGACCATATCCCCAACCTTGAAAGAATGCTCCACACGCCTCTGATCAGCATACAACTTTTGCTGATTTTGTGCAATCTGCAAATTATCCTTCAAGGATCTCATTATGTCTTGACTATGCTGCAACAAATCCTTGGCTAGGGGTGCTTTGCTGTCACCAAACACCAAATCTGCAAAACTAGGTGCTTCATACCCATAAAGTGCCAAGAAAGGAGACATCTTAATCGACATATGGAAAGAAGAATTGTAGCAGTACTCACCTATATGCAGCCACTTAACCCATGCTCTCTGCTGCTCTGACACATAGTTTCTCAAGTAGCCTTCCAACCACTTGTTCACTACTTCTATTTGTCCATCAGTTTGGGGGTGATAACTAGTGCTTGGAGTGAGCACCGTACCACTCATTCTAAAAACTTCTTGCCAAAACGTACTTAGGAACTTGCTGTCCCTATCACTCACAATGTTCTTTGGCAACCCATGCAGCCTAAACACCTCTCGAAAGAACAAATCTGCAACTTGGGCTGCAGAAAAAGTGCTGGTAATGGCGAAGAAATGAGCAAATTTGGTTAATCTGTCAACTACCACGTAAATACAATCCTTCCCTTGGGCCTTGGGCAACCCCGTGATGAAGTCCATCGAAATGCTTTCCCATTTTTGATTGGGGATTGGAAGTGGTTGCAGCAAACCAGCGGGTAAAGTATGCTCATTCTTATTCACTTGACAAACAGGGCACTCCTGAATGTAGCGTTGTACTTCTCCTTTCAATCCTTTCCAAGAAAACCTTTCTCGGATCTGCCTATATGTCTTGAAAAAACCTTGGTGACCAGCAACTGGAATATCATGGAAAGTCAAAAGAATCTTCTTCTTGAGCTTAGAATCAGCCACCAGAAAGATTCTTCCCTTATAATGTATCAATCCCTCAACCACCTTGTACCTTTCATCATGAAAAGTACCCTCAAGAATGCTGGTTGCAAACTGATTTTTGGCATAATCAGCAAGCAACAAGTCTCTCCAATCTGTAGTAAGCTCACACAATGAGCTAAGATGAGGTCTCCTTGACAAAGCATCAGCCACGATATTATTTTTCCCTTTGACATATTCAATGTCAAAGTCGTAAGCTTGAAGCTTACTCACCCATTTCTGTTGCCTCTCATTTAGGTCCTTCTGGTGCATGAAATGCTTGAGGCTATTGTGGTCAGTCTTAACCACGAATTTGTTCCCCACCAAGTACTGCCTGAACTTGGCTAATGCATGTATAATGGCAAGCATTTCTTTGTCATAAATGGAATATGTCCTTTCGACACCCCGTAATTTCCTGCTCTCAAACACGATAGGGTGTTTGTCTTGCATCAGGACAGCCCCAACTCCTTCACCTGATGCATCACACTACAGTTTGAATGGCTTGGAGAAATCAGGGATAGCCAGAACCGGACATGAGCTCATGATCTTCTTAAACTTGTCGAAAACAACTTGAGCCTTTTTTGACCAAACAAAGGCTCCCTTTTTGGTGAGATCAGTAAGAGGAGCAGCATTATGTGAATACCCCTTTATGAATCTCTGATAAAAACCACAAAGACCCAGAAAACCTTTCAACTGGAAGGTAAAATTAGGGTTTCCTATTTTTACCACTGAAATATTCTGAGCCAATTTTTTTGTTTTTTCAATGATCAGATTACAACATTACAATCAAGTTCCTGTTAAGGTTAGAAGATAAACCCAAACGTACTGAAACAACTCTAACCAGTATGGCGCTGATGATGGCGAGCATTGGTCAGAGGATCTTCTACTCTAAATGCTAGAAAGGGAACTCGACGTCAAGTATGTGCTACCCAATCCAATGCAGAGTGAGGGGCGACCATATGATGGAGTGATTACAAAAAAGCAATGCTTGAAAGGAACTACTGAAAGCTGAAACACTCAACACCCAGAATGTGCTTGCTGACCCAGAGTGGGTAAGTAGCTACCATAGGGCGGAGATGGATTACATACAATATCAAATGCTGAAAGAAAGGAGAACATTACAATCTGATAAGCAAGAATCTAAAGGGTTGTCAGTACTACTGCCAGCATACAATTTGAAAGATGACAACTTGCTATCAATTACAAATCAGCATATGTGAAGTTTGCAATAATACTAATAATTCCCTTTGCTGAGAAATGAAACTGAAAACGAAGATATTAATCAACAGATCCAACCTTGTTTCAAACTTGACCATCCACGATGAAGTATTCCGTAAAGTCTTTAAGATCCTTTCACAGCCGTCCAAGAACAAAGATGCAGATTTCCTCAATCTGTTTGACAGACCTGTATTTTCATCATAGAACCAACAACATAGATATTTCTTGGAAAACTCGAATCTCCCTTAAAACTCACTCAATCAACCTAATACTGAATGCAAAGCACAAGTATGATGGAGGCGCTCAGACTAGGAACAAGAAACAGGGCTAAAAGGCAAGCTTTATTTAATGGCACAAATTTCAAGATAATGCAGATAGTACGGCCCAGTATAGGGGCGATTTTCATTTATAAAATCAAACACTTCTCCAAAAAATCCACAACCTTGCACATTGAGGCGCCTAGCCTAGACCAAATGATTTATGCAATACCCATAATCTATATTTTTGTATTTTTGGATTTATGAATAAAACAACGAATCTGCTAAAGCTAAAATGCTAAAACCAGAAATCTCTAATATGCCAAATCTGATCCTAAATAGATAAATGCTGATTACAATGCACAAACTCCAAAGTACTCACAAACTAGACTAAATCACCACTAGATGTCTTGCAAACACGAAGTGATGCCCAAGCTAGGAGGCCTTCATTCCTCGAAGCAGTCCAGAGCCAATCCGGCAACATAACATTATAGTAGACCAAAGATGTGAAATGATGCTCAAAGTCTCCTTTTTATAATTTTCCAGTTGACTTCTCGAAACCCTAAAATCCACTTTCAAGTCAAAACCCTAATCTCCTCAAAGATGGCGTCCCACTTATCTAAGCAATTTTGTCTTTTAATTATCATTTAATCTTCCTTGAAAAAGGCGTCCACTTTTGAACTTATAATAAACTTCATAAAAGAATTAATTAATTCCCTTAATGAAGCGCCACCCTTAAAGAACACCTTTTAAAAAGACTTGAAGTGATTACACTAGGCTAAGGGGGGTGTCAACGTTCAATTATAACATTAAAACGTGACCTTTAATTAAATATATCCACTTATCTCTCCAAATATGCCCTAAAGCTGATACTGACCAAGTCAACTGACCAAACTGAAGCAAGGATTCAACCAAGCTGAACCCAACTGAAAAGCTGCTAAAAATAGAATTTACTAAAAATAGTAAATTCCAGAAAATGCTCCGAATGCCGAACTGAACATACCCCTGTGAAGCTCTCTGAAAACCCAGAAAGAATCCACCATTGAATCCACCAGCTCTGAGCAAAGACCTCCCCAAAAATAGGAAACCCTAATTTTACCTTCTGACTAGCCTTCGGGTTTCCAGAAAAAGGCCAACGGTCACAGAGATGATCAGGATTGAGAAGGGGACATTACAGTCCACCCTCCCCAAGATTGCTTGTCCTCAAGCAATCACAAACCAGGATGCCGCAGAATCTCATCACTTTCCCAAGTCGCATCCTCCATAGGCAGGTTCTTCCACTTCACCAGGTATTCTCTGATAGTTATTTTCCTCAAAGAACGTTCCCTGACATCAAGTATCTCCTCTAGAATTAGAACCAACTGCCCCTCTTCATCCAAAGGTGGCAACTGCGATGAAGCAACCACATTATGTCCAAGTGCCTTCTTGAGGTGAGACACGTGGAAAACGTTATGCACTCTGCTATCAGAAGGTAGCTCTAATTCATAAGCTACTGCCCCAACCTTTCAGATGACCTTGAATGGCCCATAGAAGCGAGGTTTGACTTCTCAGCTCCACTCTTCTTGAGAGTAGACTGTTTATAAGCCTGTAAGCGAAGATAGACCATGTCCCCAACCTCGAAAGAACGCTCAACACGCCTCTGATCAGCATACAACTTCTGCTGATTTTGTGCAATCTGCAAATTATCCTTCAAGGATTTCATTATGTCTTGACTATGCTGCAACAAATACTTGGCTAGGGGTGCTTTGCTGTCACCAAACACAAAATCTGCAAAACTAGGTGCTTCATACCCATAAAGTGCCAAGAAAGGGGACATCTTAATCGACATATGGAAATAAGAATTGTAGCAGTACTCCCCATATGCAGCCACTTGACCCAAGCTCTTTGCTGTTCTGACACATAGTTTCTCAAGTAGCCTTCCAACCACTTGTTCACTACTTCTGTTTGTCCATCTGTCTGGGGGTGATAACTAGTGCTTGGAGTGAGCACAGTACCACTCATTCTAAAGATTTCTTGCCAAAAAGTACTTAGGAACTTGTTGTTCCTATCACTTACAATGTTCTTTGGCAACCCATGCAACCTAAACACTTCTCGAAAAAATAGATCTGCAACTTGTGCTGCAGAAAAAGTGCTGGTAATGGTGAAGAAATGAGCAAACTTGGTCAGCCTATCCACCACTACATAAATACAATCTTTCCCTTGGGCCTTGGGCAACCTTGTGATGAAATCCATCGAGATACTCTCCCATTTTTTATTGGGAATAGGGAGTGGTTGTGGCAAACCGGCGGGTAATGTGTGCTCATTCTTATTTACTTGACAAATAGGACACTCCTGAATGTAGCGTTGTACTTCTCCTTTCAATCCTTTCCAAGAAAACCTTTCTCAGATCTGCCTATATGTCTTGAAAAAACCTTGGTGACCAGCAACTGGAATGTCATGAAAAGTCAAGAGAATCTTCTTCTTAAGCTTAGAATCAGCCACCAGAAAGATTCTTCCCTTATAATGTATCAATCCCTCAACCACCTTGTACCTTTCATCATGAAAATTACCCTCAAGAATTCTGGTTGCAAACTGATTTTTGGCATAATCAGCAAGCAACAAGTCTCTCCAATCTGCAGTAAGCTCACACAATGAGCTAAGATGAGGTCTCCTTGACAATGCATCAGCCACGATATTATTTTTCCCTTTGACATATTCAATGTCAAAGTCGTAAGCTTGAAGCTTACTCACCCATTTCTGTTGCCTCTCATTTAGGTCCTTCTGGTGCATGAAATGCTTGAGGTTATTATGGTCAGTCTTAACCATGAATTTGTTCCCCACCAAGTACTGCCTGAACTTGGCTAATGCATGCATAATGGCAAGCATTTCTTTGTCATAAATTGAATATGTCCTTTCGACACCCCATAATTTTCTGCTCTCAAACACGATAGGGTGTTTGTCTTGCATCAGGACAGCCCCAACTCCTTCACCTGATGCATCACACTGCAGCTCGAATGGCTTAGAGAAATCTGGGATAGCCAGTACCGGACACGAGCTCATAATCTTCTTGAATTTGTCAAAAACAATTTGAGCCTTTTCTGACCAAACAAAGGCTCCCTTTTTGGTGAGATCAGTAAGAGGAGCAGCATTCTGTGAATACCCCTTTACAAATCTCTGATAAAAACCACAAAGACCCAGAAAACCCTTCAACTGAGTTAAATTCTCTGGAGGTGGCCACTCAACTACTGCCTTGATTTTTTTAGGATCCACTTTTACTCCCTCAGCACTGATGATGTGGCCAAGGTACAGTAACTCTTCCATTCCAAATTCACATTTGGAAGCTTTTGCGAACAAACTCTCAGATTCCAAGATACTAAGCACTTCCTCCAAGTGCTTGAGATGATCTTCCCAAGTCTTACTGTAAATTAGAATATCATAAAAAAAAATCAACACAAAGCTCCTTAACTGATTCTGAAAAACATGGTTCATGCAAGACTGAAAGGTAGCTAGAGCGTTAGTCAACCCAAATGGCATGACTAAGAATTTGAAATGGCCATAGTGACATCTGAAAGCTATCTTCTCCACATCAGATCCCCTCATCCTAATCTGATGGTAACCCGATCTCAAGTCGATCTTCGAGAAGAACTTGGCCCCATGTAGCTCATCAATGAGCTCATCTATTCTGGGAATGGGTAATCTATTTTTGATGGTGCTCTGATTCAGAGCATGATAGTCCACGCACATGCGCATGGTACCATCCTTCTTCTTCACAAGGACCACTGCAGATGCAAAGGGGCTCTTGCTTGGGCGTATGAAACCCATCTCCAAAAGTTCCCAAATATTCTTCTCGATCTCATCCTTTTGCCTCTTTAGATACCGATATGGAGTTGTGATCACCGGTTTAGCTCCTTCCTTGAGCTCTATGATGTGTTCTGAACCCCGTTCAGGTGGTGGTCCAGGAGGCAAATCTGCAAAGACTTTTCTCTTCTTCGTGAGTAGAGACTGAATATCAGGAGGAAGGTCACGTTTAGTCTCTACAGGACTATCAGGAAGGATCGTGCATTCAGCAACCCACTCGGGTTGATCGTGACGGATCAGCCTTGCCATTCTTTTGAATGACAGTACTCGAGGACCCCCATTGGACATGCCTCTCAGAACTATCTTCTTCCCATCCGATTAGAACTTCAACTCCATAGTCTGCAGATTCAAAGAGATCTCTCCAAGAGATCGCAGCCATTGAATGCCGAGAACGGCATCAGTATCCCCAATGTGAACTACATAGAAGTCATCCTTGACTTCGTAGTTGCCCAACTGCATGGTCATGTTAGGTATTTTCTTGGTGCAAGAAATATGGAATCCATCGGCAACCATGACCTTGAACCCTTCAAATTCCTCTGTTTGCAGCCCCTTATTATTCACCACAACTTCATCAATGAAGTTATGTGTTGCTCCAAAGTTGTCGCATCAAGGCAATGATTGCCCTTGATCATTCTGACCTTTGAATGATTCGCTTTGAAGTTAGAAAGCTAAGCTAAAACTCCACCACTTTCCTTCTCATCTCCGGACTCTTCTGGAGCTCTATCTTCTTCATTTCCTTCAAAATCAGATTGCTGGTTGGAAAAATCAGAACTACTTTCTCCAGCAGAATAGTACTCAATCTGATTGAACCTAACCCCTTTTGGACAAACATGGTCTTGAGACCATTTTTCCTGACACCGAAAACACAACCCTTTTCTTTTGAGTTCATTCAGGGTTTCTTGATCCAACCTGGTGACATGGAATTCAGGATTCTGAACTCTTGTGTTGAGTTCCCCAAAGGCTGCTCCATGCTGAAGGTCTCATCCCCTTTATCCCTTTCTCAGCAGCTCTCGACTGTAAATTCTCTTTTCCTTAGTAGCAGCCCACCCATGTTTCTTTGCCTTTTCAGCGGCCCCTTTTGTAAAGCATTGGAGGAAACAAAGGCTTCTGAATCAAATCTTGAGGCTCGCTTCAAACCTTCAATTCAGCAATCACCAATCTTCAGATTCGGTCAAAATTATGACCGAGCCCTAAAACTCGCAACAGGCATCCACCGGTACATACTCGCCTCAAATTGTGCAAGCTCTGTTCTGAATCTCAGGATCCTTTTTCTCAAACCTCTCGATGAGCCTAGTGGTGAACTCATCATAAGTTGTGATAGAACGATGACCCAGAGTGACTAGGCCATGGTACCACCATTCGTGCACCACCCCATCCAGATGTAGCGTAGCGAACTTGATCGCTTCTTCTTCTGCCATAGGTCTAAGAGCTAGATAGTTATCCAGCTTCTGAATCCAAGCTCGGGCTGAACTGGTATCACTCCCGTCAAAGTGTGGAAGTGTAACCTTGTTGACAGCTTGGTACAACTCTCCTTGATTTGATGGTCTTCTTTGATCAAAGTGTTTCCCTTGCCCTTTGTTTTTTCTCTTATGGTCCATGAAATCATTGAAGGACATGTCCATCCTGATGTCTACAGGTAGAGAGTCATACTCTATATGGCCAAACCTCAACTGCTCCACGAATGAAGCATTCTCTTCAGGATCTGGCTGAGTGACTACAGGAGCCACAAAGGTGGGTTTGAATGGCCTGGAAAAAATGTAAGTGTTGTTTGACACTGTTCGAATCCCAAGATAGAAATAAGAGGTACAGCCCAGCAAGGGGGCGATTCACATTTAAAAATCATATGCTTCTCTAAAAAATCTACAAACTTGAGAAGTATGGCACCTAAACCCTACAAAGGAAATGGGCCATTACCCAGAACACTGTTTTTGGTATTTTTTGATCTATGATAAAAAACAACCTTCAGCCATACAAAACAACAACTCCAGAAAATGGAAGTAAGAGAAGATTTAATCTACAAAGCACTAACTCAAGCTACAATGCAAAACTTACTACAAAACACTCAAAAAAGCAAACCTCTCCACTAGGTGTTGTCTCTCAAGCACGAAGTCGAGCCCAAACTAGGAGGCATTCATTCCTCGAAGCAATCCCGCAACCATTTCGGCAGTATAACATTAGCATAGACAAAAGATAATGAAATGATGAACCAAGTCTTCCTTTTATAATTTCCTGTTGACTTCTCGAAACCTTAAACTTTTCTTCAAGTCAAAACCCTAATCCCCTTCAAGAAATGGCGTCCTTTTCCTTTAAGCTCAATATTGACCCTTTTAATTAAATTCAATATTTTAATAATGGCATCCACTTTAGAGCTTGGTTTGACTTTAGAAAATTATGAAATAATCCTTTATGAAGGCGCCACCCTCAATAGACCACCTTTCAAAATAACTTGAAGTCAACAGACTAGGCCAAGGGGGTCAACGTTATAATATAATATTAAAATGTGACTTTAATTAAATTTCTCAACTTATCTCTCTAATTGTGCCCCAAAGCCATGCAAGAGCAAGTCAATAGATCAAATTGAATCAGAGAGTCAACCATGCCGAACTCAACAGGAATACTGCCAAAAATAGAATTTACTAAAAATAGTAAATTCCAGAAAATGCTCAGAATGCCGAAATGAACATACCACTGCGAAGCTCTCTGAAAACCCAGAAAGAATCTTCCATTGAATCCACTAACTCTGAGCAAGGACATCCTTAAAAATAGGAAACCCTAATTTTACCTTCCAACTAGCCTTCGGGTTTCCAGAAAAAGGCCAACGGTCACTGGGAAAGGTCAGGTTCGAGAAGGGGACATTACACAAGGGGAGGTACGAAAAATTCCATTATGTGTATGGATAGTGCTCATAGGTGCGTCATACCCATATTTATGTAGGAAGTTAATTAACATAATCTCCTCAGTTATGATATTCACCTAAGACATTAGGTCAACAAGAAAACTTGCTACAGTGTTTTTGTTAATTCACACAAGGATATAAAGAGGAGATGGTTCTCTATTAAAACCCATCAGTAGGTCCTGCAAGGTGAAGGTTATACCTAGACTACTACTTGAAGGTTGCGTAGAGGGGATAGGAAGATATAGGAAAGAGGTCATCACACACACTAAATGATACTCTCACAAATCCCCCCAAAGGTCTTAAATAGGACAGTGAAGTAGTTAAGACTTCATTCCACAATACTTACAAAACCTTCCAACTATGCCTACTAGGGGTTGCAGGTTGGGTTGTAAGGTGAAATGCCTCACAACACTCACACCTACAATGCTCCTGGAATGCGAGGAAAGGAACCTTTAGCGTGCTACTAAACAAAATCAAAATGGTTCACGTCGGGTTCACCAAAAATGTAAGAGAGGGGGACCAACTATGTCAAGGCTCCAAGTCACAAAGAACCAAGAGTGGAGGGCTTCCCTAACTTACGTCACTCTAAAGGATGTCTTGGAGAGAGGATCAATAATGAAGAGCACTATGTATTACTTCTATTACTCTACTGGCCCAAACTTTAGGTTTAGGCTAGGCTAGTTGGTTTTTAGAGTCGGTATTAGACCTTAGATAGGTCTTTGTTTGAGGATGACAGTAAGGTGCGTTGGTGTCTCTCTGGCATGTTGGAAACCATATGGACATAAAACACAAAGTATAGTAAAAACTACCTAAAAACATACTGACAACCTAGCTAATTGATCCTGACGGGAAGAACAAAATGCCCAAGTACATAAAATAAAGGCAAAGATGATAAAGTAAGTAAATAAAAGCTAGGGTTATGAAGATGATCTCACAAAAGAACCTATTCACCAACTAGCTCCACATGCATGTTCACCTACACACAAGAAATAGGGGAAAATTGTTGGGGCTGTATAGGGGCTTGCCTCAGTTAGACCTCTGTTTTGGTGTCTCCACCTCCATGGACAACCAAAAAGAAATGGAGTAGAATACACAATAAAGAAAGTAGAAAGAAATATTGCAATGAACACTACAAAACAACACTATGCTACTCTATCAAATCATAAAGGAGTAGAGTGAAGTGTTACCACCTCCACCCAAAGGCTCACGAGCTAATGGAGGGAGAATGCAAGGTATGGACTTGGAAATGTCACCACAACTGCAACATTGATGAAGGGAGGTCTCACAAGACTCCAAGCCCACAACTTTTATGGTTGCCTCACACTTGCAATGTGGAGTTGATGGAGTGTTAATGAATTGCTACAATGCTCACAATGAAGTGTTTGAATGCTACTTGAGAGTGTGGAGAAGTGAATGAATTGTTAAGATAATGCAAAAGAAAGACCAAGTGAATATGTAGAGGATGGATGAATTAATGTAGGATGTTTTTGAAGGTGGGATCAAAAGAATCTACCATTTTTGGGTCAATTGGTCAAAGAGGGATGTTAAAATTTGACTCCAATAAGGTGTGTAATGCCTCTAACAACTTTAGATGTAGGAATCTTTCAGGGATAGTAGAACACAAAACATTCATCCCCAATAAACATTCCCTCATCGACACACAATAAAAATGCCAAGTAGATGGAAGGCAGGTGGTGTTGGATATTGTGGATATGATTGCTGATATGTGGTTGTCATTGATGTCAACACTAATAGCATTTGGTGTACTAGAGGCTGTATATGTCGAGGATATTGAGAAAATTGTAAAAGGAAGTGTTCTAGGTTCCCACTAGAACTATGGAGGTCACGAAGGTGCTTTGTTTCATACATTGAAGATTAGATAATGTGGATTAAAGAGTTTATTTTTGAATGTTTCTAGATCATCTACCGGAAGTTTCAGAGGTCCACGTCAAGTTTTGAGTGTGTTGTGGTTTGACAGTGTTTATGTGGTCTCTGTCATTGTTCCTGAATGAAGATTGTATGATTCTGGTAATCTCAGTTGTTGTGGAGGCTTCTCTGTTGTTTCTTGGTGTTCTCAAATATCTCTAGACCATTCTCTATCTTTGTTGTATGTCCACATTACTTGGAGACCTTGTGGTTGAAGATCTTTTCTTGCACATGCTCGATTTTTCATGTTCTTGGTCGACATGTTGGTGGTAGCGTGTTGTGGATCTTCGTGGAAAAATTAATTAAAGTGTTTTTGTGTTGGAGATATTAATTTTGGTCTCCACTATGTTGTGGCCGACCTTGGTTGTTTTGCATTGGAAATTTAATTGTAAATTTGGGCCGACATTGAAAATATGTTTTATTTTTCTGGCTGACTAAGATGTGATGAAATCCCATGAAGTAGATATATGAGAGAGATTGGTTGAGAAAATTTAGTGTGTGCATAAGTGTGAATGTATGCCAGAGAAAGTGTAAATGTGCAAATAGTGTTTCTATCATTCGATTGTAAAGTAGAGAGTGAAGAAGTTTGAGGAAAGTGTGAAGAAGGTTTTTTGAGCTTAATTGGAACTATAATCAGGCTTGTGTAGAAGATATTGTTTCAGTTCATACTCTTTGGATCTAATCCATATTTCTGTATTGTTGGACAATGAGTCCTTTTTGTATTTGTGTAGTGAGCTCTAGGCAGTGTGCCTCAATGCATGTGCATTGCCCTTATTATTTATCTTTATACTTTTAATAGAGTATAACCTTGTGGACTAACATCCACCGTTGTTTTTCCCCTAATAGGGTTTCCATGTAAAAAAATATTGGTATTATTTTTCTCTC
>VDFB02325499.1:0-24287 GCA_007258455.2 Sequoia sempervirens
CCTAACACAGTCTTAAATCTAACTCTAATAATAGACACCCCAATGCATAAAAAAGTATGGGTGTTACATAAATTGCATCCCTAAAAATAAATATTTTTAAGACACATGCTTGTAAGGAGTCTATCAATATGGACCATAAGATAATTCCTTAGTGATTCGGTTTAGGTTCTATCAAATAAACTAAAATATTCTTTTTTTTTGTAATATAAACTGCGACAAGTACCAGGCATGGAATAGATAGTGCAACTGATGATGAATAGCTTGAAAAAGAAGTATTGCTTTGTAAAGGGAAACACATCATTCTCACATCCAACATATGGACACAAGTAGGCCTGGTGAATGGAGCTCTTGGCGAAGTTGTTGAAATCATTTACAGCCCTAGTTCCAAACCACCAGATGTTCCCATGTATGTTGTTACAAGGTTCGATAGCTACAGTGGACCCCCATGGAATGACCATGACCCTAAGAGCATACCAATCATACCTATTTCCTTGGGCAATAGAAGGCAGATACCGCTTACGATGGCATGGGCTATTACCATACACAAAGCTCAAGGACTAACATTGCAAAAGGCAACAATTGATATTGGTAAAATAGATAGGCAGGGACTAACATTTACAGCCATATCTAGAGTTAAATCATTAAATGATCTTCGCATTCAACCACCATTCTCTTTTGAAAGATATTCCAAAATGCAAACCAATCCATTTGCAATCATAAGGAAGCGAGAGGAGGCACGCTTACAACAACTATGTCTCTCCTAAAACAAGGTATGCAACTCTCCTCCCTATCCATTCGATATCTCTCCCCAATTCCCATGGTGCTTAAAATTGCTTCTACAACTTGACTTCATCAACACCTATTCTACGCACCTAGCCACCCCATTCCTTTTTTGTATAGGTCTTCAAGACAAATCGCATAGACCACATAAGCTCATCCCCAAAAAAAAATTGCACCGCTCCTACATGTTCATAATATAATACCAAAGTGTATCAGCCTATCATAGAACCATCAGACCTCATCAAGGTGCAAGTGCTATTTTAAAATTGGGGGTAGTTGCAAAAGTATTTAATATAACCAAGTATTATATGCATGTTTAATCTTGTCCCTTGGTGTTGAGTTGATCTCCAACATTGATTTTGTAAAACTTCTCTATAAAAGGAAATCACCTCTCATTTGTAAGGGGTTGAAGGAATTATTGTAATAGCATTTTGAAGCAATACAAGCAAAGGTATTGAAGTGTTGGTGATCTTTTCTTAGTATTTTTGAGCGCATGAATGGTTCCCTCTTCAATAAATTATTTTTAGTATTGTTAGTTTCAACTCAATTGTTATAACTTGGTAAAGTGTTGAAGGTATCTAGTAAATTTCATGCTCATACCACTTGTACATTGTTGATTGTAAATTGCAATGCATGGTTAGTCTGAGCTATTTTACAATATTAGTTCAATTGTGGATGTTTATGCATGTTATGCCAAGCTTTATGGTATATGTATGAATGTACACAATCTGAAAATATTTCACTATTCCTTTGAAGATTGTACTATTTCTTCAGCATTGTGGGTTTGACCCTGATTAAACAAAAAATAGTTATTGGGAATTTTTTATCTACAACATCAGCCATTGTTGCAGTTTTCCTTAAGTTTCTAGAATTATGATCTCTCTAAACCCTTTATCTTTTGATCTTTTTTAATAAATCTGGGTTATTTTTGGGAAAAAGCATCACAAAATTGCCATATTTGATGAATTACAGTCATTTTTAGATTACAGGTCTAAAAATATAGCTAGGGTTTCAACCAGTCCTCTTTTTTACAAACCCTCAGTCTTATAATTTCCAACCTTTGTTGAACCATAAATGCCTCTCGTGATACTAGCAAATCGCGTTTACCATTGAGTTCTATTTGCAGGTCAAGACTTGACATTTGAAGCCTTGGGGTTATTTTCTGAAGATTTTTTGTAGAAAGTGTCCTTTCAAGAGAGATAGAACACTTTTATTTTATCTATGTTGTGTAGTGCAAAAATACTCATCAACACAACTAAAACTTATCCAAATAACCACATGCACTAACCTAATTATTGTTTCAAGGGTTTTTAGTGATAAATATGACACATAATAATTTAGAGCAATCATCTTGAATGCATAGATGAGTGAATCAGTTATACTTCATTAAAACATTAGACCCATATATTGGAATACATATTTTAGTTATGATATAGTTTATAATAACAAGTATGTAGGTTGTTTTACACCTATAATTTGATGAATACATATACAAGTAGGAATGACATTAAACAAACTCCTAAATGTTGCATTATATAAACTAACACTATTTTTCACATACTTGAAAGTTGAACTTCATTGTAAGTGTGTAAATAAGCCTAGTACAATGAACAAAGGGAATAATGGTTTCAAAACTCTTCCCACCTACACTTCTCCACCCAAAAAGTGATTTCAAAGTCTCCAATATCCCTTGTCACCTTCAAGCAAACAAATCCCTTTCCAAAACCCTAGGTACTTAGGCCCACAAAGTCCCATGCCCAAAACTAGGTTGTACGAGCAATGAGGGAAATGTATGGCCAACAAAGGTGGAAAATCTTTGCAATAAATTATTCTCTACTCTATCTATAATCTTCTCACAAATCTATCCATAATCTGCTCTTTAAAATTGGCACTATAATTGAGAAATCTCACAAAAAGTAAACTCATGTGTAGTTCCTATGTAGAACCCCCTCTATCCTCTAGGAAAAATCTTTCACTTTCAAAATGGATGTATTTGTGAAGGGTTTTGTTTCCACAAACCCTTGGAAGAACATTATTCAACATGCAATACTTCTCATTCAAAAATCCAAGCATATGTTGCAAATGAGCTCCCAAAACACTTTTAATCCTCTCCTTAAAAACCATGCCTTACTTTGGGAAATTAAATATTTATTTTATTTAATAAAACCCCTTATGTCTCCCATGTAAGTGTCTCACTTTTAGAAACAAATTAAATTTACTTTTTGAAAATTCTCTTTATGTCCCCTAGAAACCACTTTATAATGTTACTTAAATAATTTAAAATATCATCAAGTTAAATGTTTAATTTAACTTAACATTATTTAAAATAATTCCCTAGGCAATTACATATTACCAAATAGTTATTAAATGCAAAATTTGAATATGCCAAGGGAAAATTGATGCAAAAAGAACAAGTCATTGCTAAAGAGGTCACTTACTATAAATAGTAAAATTAGACCAAGTGCCTGAAAGATGCTCCAAAAAGTGTTATTAGGAATCTCCTAACACATTGAGCTCACTGCAACACATAGAAAATGCCAAATTGTTGAACAACACTATCTCCAAGATCTGTGGAGTTTCCTAACCAAACCACATTAGCCTATAGGAACCCGAAGAATAGGCTAACTATCTCCAATGCCCAACTACTTAAAAAGGGGAGATTACAATATAATATATATTTATGTGTCAAAGTCTATACTCTCATAAATCAATTTTACATTTACATAGATGATCCAATACATAAAATAACCACTTCATAAAATATAAGATATTTGTTAAAATCAATTATAAAATTTTAAAATATTATCAGATCAACTTTTAACAAACACTTTTCTATTATGAAAGGTCAAACTAAATGTAATTATCAATTCCATATTTAATTTCAACAATCAATCCTTATACAATTGATCTAAACTGATGTTTACTAATTCAACTCAATTATTTAATTATCACAAATAATATTATAGTAAAAATATATTTCCCTCCACAATACTTAACAATTATTTGAATAAAGAAACTTCTCACAAGTGTGGAAACATAAATCAATGTGAAATGACACCGTAAGCCAGAAAAGCAATTTCCGTGTACTAGCTGGGCGAGGGAGGGGGTTGTTTACAACCACTGGAAGTTTGCAAGCGAGTGCCCCTTAACAGAAAGCGACTGAAAGTTCCAGACATGCAAGATGCAAATTCTTTCCAGAGAGCTTCGAATGCGTGTACACGGTCCCGTCCACTATGTTCGACGAAAATTTAGAGCCATGTTAGGCAATTCCTTAATAAAATACAAATTTTTCTAACGTGTTCCGAACAGCATAAAAAAATCTAATGCCGCGTTGGAGATATTCCAGATTTCCCATTATTAAAAATGGAAGGAATCCTGATCGCTGACGAGTCACCCAAATCCTACGCCATTGACTTGCGATCATTGCGCGGAAATACGACTGCACGCCCACTTGGATGAATTTGGAAAACGCGTGCCAACATTAACCATTTTCTATTCATTCCAAACTACGCAGAAACTTCACAAAACGTAAACTTTCCGCTCACCTCTACTATATTACTCCTACTTCATCCCCCTTCTCCACCCATCGTCCGCAGCAATTTCTCTTGCTAGATTAGTCTCACTGGTTTTAATCAGTTTCGCATACATCTTTTTGTTCTTAAGTCACTGTTGGCTGTATACTACAGTCATAATTTATTTGCAGAAAAATTGAATCCCCAGGGTTGAGAAAGTTGTAGAGCGGCATAGAATCGATGGGCGAGGGTGCCAAACCTGGGCCGACCTTAAATGGAGCATCCCTATCCGCAGGAGGTCCAGCTCCTCCACCCGTGGCTGCTCACAGGCGGAGGCGCGGCTCCTCCTGCGGCCTGTGCTGTATCCTCAAGTACGTTTTAGGGTTTTTAATTACACTCATCCTTATTGTGGGCATTGCAGCACTTGTTATCTGGTTGGTTCTGCGCCCCAGCGAGCCCAAATTCTACGTAGACACTGTTCAATTCAATAGCAGCACCAACAGCACCAGCAGTAATATCGTTCTGGGGATGAGCGTTCGGAATGGAAATAAGAAAATAGGCATCTACTACGATACCCTGTGGGCATCGGCGACTTATAGTGGAGGGACTCTAGGAGTGAACGCGTTGGAAGGGTTTTATCAGGGCCACAAGAACACTACCACCTTCGGTCCGCTGATTGTAACAGTTGGAAATGTGTACTTGCCATCCAATTCGAAAGGTGTTCAAGATGTGGAATTGAAACTGCGATCCCGCGTTCGTTTCAGGGTAGGCAAAGTTAAGACCAATCGTATCACTCTGAAAGTGAAGTGTCCCGTTTCTGTGCCGCTGAATGAGACGAGTGCAACTGCCTTCACTCGTAAGAAATGCAAAGTAGACTGGGATCATTAGATAGTATATATCCTGCGGTTCCTTCAGTCCATTCATTTGTTCTTTTTGTTTTTCTTGGCTCTGCTATCGTCGTTTGAGCGTGTTAATAAGCATTTGCTGTATGTATATCATATTATAATAAAAGTTTGATGTTTGTGTATGATTATTTGAGGCTGTAATTGATCTTCAAACATGATTGTTCTCTGGTCTATTGTCATTTGAGGCAAGAGAACGAACAATGATTTAGCAACACTGTAGCTGCATTCATTATCGGTCCCAAAGGATGATTATTCTCTTTAGTTTGTTCTTATCTCCCATTGAAGTTTATGACTAACCATTAATCAAATGTCACTGATCTTTTATGTATGAATCCCTTTTGCTCCTCCTTATAATACAACTTTGTAATGATGCCCCTAAATCACAACATACTAGATGTTTAAGCCTCTACATAAGAATGAACTTTATGTAGTTAATGTTAGATCATACTTTAATTATATTTCTAAATTGTAATGTTAAAATTAATGTTTACAATGTGAGAGTATCAATATAGATATAAAATTTAATAAAATATTAGATGTAATAATATAAATATAAAATATAATTTGTATTATCATCACTCTTGGATGTTGTGTGTTGGGAAAAGGTCTATTATACATCTTGCACAAGAAAATAATTATATTAATTATGTAAAATAAATATTTATTTGTGATGAACCATTGAAGATATGTTTAGTCATATTAAATATTTATTTGGGTCCACTTGTAAAGTTCTATTGTAACATTGGTTAGATATTTTATTTATGGATTGCACATTAGAAAAATATTCAATACTAGGAAAACTTAGTACCAAGAATTAATGACAAGGACATCATTTTGTAAGCTCGTGATATTAAATGCATGGTATGCATAATACAACTTTGTGGTTTTGTCCAAGCTTTCTTCTCTAAAAACAAGCACATGAATAGTAATTGAGATTGGCTAGTTGGTTATCATAACCTCTAGCATGTTGGCTAAAATTGATTGAGGTCTCTTGAAAGTGCATATGAGAAGTATGGCATGGGATGTGTGATTGTATGTTTACCAATTATGCTTGGAACATGAAGGATGCATTGAAGGAACTTGATATTTTAAAATAGTCATGGAGACTATATAAGTGTATTGCATTATTTTATTGTTAAATAATACTTTGAGTGTGGATTCTTTTGACGGCTATATTTTTCTCTCTTTGAGTGTTTTCTCAAGATATATCTTATGTCATTTTAATGGTATATTTATTCATTCTCTTACATGCTATATTTTGAGTATTTTTACATAAGTTTTCTTAGGGAATAATGTGAAAATGGTTTCGTTGCTACAATTTTTATTTTATTAAATATTAAAGTCTAGTTGTCAAGTTGTGGAATGAGATCTCCTAGTTATAACCCCCTGGCATGCATAAATTCTAGTAAATAGTTGAATTCATATTATAAATTAGGAAAAAATTAAAAAATTAGGAAAAAAATAAAAATATTTTCAAGGTCATAGGTTGTTTACATACTTGTGTTTCAAAACTAGGATTTGATGAATATTCAATAAATGGGCTTTTTATTTGAGTTTTTTTAGTGAGGTTTTTAGGGATGAAATTTCACTAAAAACTTCCTAGCGAAAAGAAATCTCATTGTTGATTTAAAAAGTGCCAAAAAGTATACATATTGATATAAGAATTGACTGAGTCTAGGGTCAATATTTTTTTCCATTTCTAAATCCCTTAAGGAAACTTGGATGGAGTCCATCTATATGACTATATGGAATCCATATTGTCATATTTATTTATATGGCGTGGTTAATAATATATTCATATGTTAGGCATAGAGAATATCTCATGTGCTAGTCATCATAAATATTAGAAAATTACATGTATGGAAAGCCTTAAAAATATTCACATCATGGACTACCTAGACACCTAGACTAGGTGTAAGGTGTCAACCCTTGGTCATAAGTGAGGAAAACCCCTAGTTGTGGCTATCTCATTAGGGTAAAGAAAATTAGGAGGAATCACCCCCTTCCACCACCAAGAGCTACCTTCTCACTACTTAGTTATCCCACCACTCCTAGGCAATTCCATCACTAGACCACCAATTTTCTACTTACCCATTGTCACCACTAATATCACCATTAGGGATTCACTACCTAGTGACCAGTTATCTTTTGTGAATTATAATAGAGTAGCATTTTTCAATAGGCATAAAATTCAAATATGGTATCAAATTATATATTTCTTATAGGCACAAAAAATCTCTCTAGGAAATATGTAGTGGTATATATTTGGTCATTATATATTTTTATTTATGTTAGAATTTAGGTCCTAAGCATGATATCACTTTGGACTGGTTAATAGGTGATATATTATATATGGAATTAGATTTTAGACTAAATTGAAAAGGTGATCAAGAGAATTTATAGAGTATTACACAATGGATCAAATTATTTTTCACATACATGATTAGAGAGATGTTTGTATTTGTTTGAGAATTTATAGGAGCCTAAGATTCAAGGTGTGATTGTTTGAATATCTAGATTAATTTATTATCAAAAAATTCTTGGAGTGTATATTTTATAAGATCAAAATAATGGTATAATAAGTTATTAAAGTTTGTATTCTATGATATTTTTATAGGTATTTTCAATGTATAGACTTTGATAGAGATAAGTACTTTGGTTTTCTTATGGTTTGAGGACATGTTGGATATGCGTGTAAGACCCAAAGTTAATTCTATGATCTAGTTCAGTGCAACTACTAATGAACTAAATCACTTGATGTTTATTCGATCTCCACACAACTTCATTTATACAAAAGAAAGCATAGACGGTTTGAAGTAAAAGAGTAATTGTAACAACATAAATAGTTAACCTACCTACCATAACAATATAATATATTATGCTAACATTCCTCCATTATTACATTGTCCTTACAAATGTACCCCTGAAACAAATCAAATTCTACCTTTCCAAGAGACTCGATGATTATATTAGCTATCCGAGAATCTATTAGGCACTATTGGAGCTGAATGTGGTGATGCAAGGCTTGTTCCTAAATATAATGACATTCAACCTCAATATGCTTCATCATTCATGAGAAAATTGATTTTTTACAAGCTTCAACACTCCTTGATTGTCGCAAAAAATTATACGTGGATTTTTTCAAGTATTTCTATGTCAACCAAAATGCAACATAACCAAATCACTTCGCACATAGCTCCTTGTGCAATATGATATTCAACATTCATGGATTAAAGAGCAACAACAGTTTGCTTCTTATTAATCCACAAAATTGGTCTAGATCCAAGATGAAAAATGTATCTTGTACTTAACTTTCTATCATCAATAGATCTAGCACAATCAAAGTCAACATATGTGTTGTTATGTGGAGCTTGATCAGACTTGATGTTTAAATTTTTCCCACTTTGTCAAGTGCATTTTCCCCCAAAATTAATCAATGGGGGAATGCAAGTGGGGGAAACCAAGCAAGGATTTTTTTTGCAGAATTATATTGTAATTCAATTTATAAATAGTTATAAAACTACCTCAATTTGAATAATTAATTGGTTGCATGATGGAAACCAATAGTCATGTGTGTGATTGCTAGCAGCTAGGATGCGCAGGGAGATGAATAGATGCATGAAGTTTTGTTTTGTTTATTGTAGGAAATGTGAACAATGATGAGTAGAAAGTCATAGTTGAGTGATAGATTAAAAAATAGGTTTATGAATTGTGCACACGTAGCATTATGAGTGTAAAATAGAGTAGCTATTATTGTAAGTTAATTGTAAATTACATATACTGGAAATTAATCAATATATTGGACTGATTTTTGTGGATGTAGCTTGAGAATTGGGTGAAAAACTTTAAAATATTGTGTTGTCTTTCGCCTCTATAATTTTTATAAATTTCTCATTCCACTATTTTATTCTACTATGTAATTATAATATGCATTTAACTGGTATTTGAGTCCCTTTGCGCTTACCTACAATTCCTAACAATATGCCTATAAGAAGAATTGAGAATTTCTCTTGTATTCCGGACCATAATCAAGTGTACCTCAGACATATCTTAAAATGCTTAGCTACAACCCAATGACATTTCTTAGGCTCATTCATAAATATGGAAAGGTAGATGACAGCAAAGAATGAATTCAGTCTAGTATAATTCAAGTAAATGAGACTTCCAATAAGTTGATGATAGAGATTTGCATCTACTTGAGGTGAATCCTAAAATCAATATAGTTGCAAACCTTTCTCCATTGGAGAGGACATAGGTGTACAATTTCTCATTCTAAAATTTTCCAAGAGTTCCTTGGCATATTTCATTCAGGAGATAAAAAAAAGTTGCATCTTTTGTCATATCTCGAAGCCAAGACAATAGTGAAGTGGCCCCAAGTTTTTCATATCGAAGGAATATTTAAGATCATTTCTTACATCATCAATAATATTTTCTAAACTCCTTGTGAACACAAGATCATCCACATGCAAAATAAGAATGAAAATCTATGTGCCTATCTTCTTAATACATAAATTTGGATTTGAGGGGCTACGAGTGAAACCATGTTGTAGAAGTTGACCATCTATTTTTTATGTACCATACCATAGGGGCTTATTTAAAATCCCATAAAGTGACTTAATGAGATGACATACCTTTCTAGGATGATGTTCATCAATGAAGCCTTAAGGTTGGGTCATGTATACGTCTTCTTCTAGATCGCCATTTAGGAAAGTATTCTTGACATCCATTTGATGAAGCTTCCAACCTTTCCATGTTACTAGTGAACAAAAAAAAAATGTTTTGAGCTTAACAATGGGTGCAAAGGTTTCCTCATAATCAATTCATTCTTGATCAATATCTATTGAGATACTTTCAAATTATATGACATGCCCAAATATTAGATTTTTTTAAAGGATATATTTGCTAAATTTAATAAGAGAACCCTAACAATAGAGGACATCATTGACCCTAGTGTCCAATATGCATCAATGGGAATTTCATATAAGATTTACTTTACAAACCAAAAAGGTTCCACCACTGCCAATTTAATTTAGACCACACATCAAATGGCAAAGGAAGGTGCCAAATTTGAGCTATGTGAGTTGTTGAGGGAGTAGGTAATGGAGAACTGGAAGAGGAAAAAACAAATCAACTATAACTTCAAGTTTGATTCCTTGATTATATGCCTTACTTTCTTCTCTTTTAATGAGTTACTTGGTTTTAAGGGTAATATTTGGGATAAGTTCACTTCGGTAGTAGCATAGATCAAACAACATATGAAAATTTCTCAAAATGGGCAACCATATACCACTTTCTATTGGGGAATTTTCAAGAATTTGCAAACTAAGATGCAGAGTAGATATAGGATACCATCTAGTTTGGTCCAAAAGTATGAGAATGAGGTAAATTTCATGGTAAACAATGATCATTGTTTCATGGAAGCAGTGGAGCCCAAAACTTCATGGATTCCAGAGTTGCCTTATGAGCTTGAACATGAATTTGTAAAAGGTTATAATGATATTCTATTGTCAAAACCTAAAGATCCCAAAGCAAAAAGATTTGGTACATATAGAGAAATCATGGATGAAATTTACCAAAAACAAAGAGATAAATCCAGTGAAAAGAAAGTGGAAAGGGTGCTTATGGGGATGGGTGCTCCATGGTACTCAGATAAAATATAAAGATGAGCTTCACAAGATACTGGGTACTTCTACATTTAAGACTATATCTAATGTTCCTGCAGAGGTTTCCAAAGCCAAATTTGTTCCTTTGAAAGCTAGTCAAGGTTCAAGGAGATATTTTAGATCCTATTCTATTATTTTATATGCTCTATAACCCTCCAAATCAACTCAATCATCTAGTGGAAGAAGGAAAGCAACATTTATTACTCCACCATAGAAGAAAACCACAAGTGTTGTGCAACCAAGGCACAAGCAAAAGGAAAAGAGAAAGAAACTTGATGAGGAAGAAAAAGAAGAGGAGGAAGAAAATAAAATTAAAGATATCTACTTGCAAAAGAAGCCAGTAGTAAAATGGAGCTACATCCATGCATGTCCCTTCAAAAGATAAGAAGACAATTGAGAAGGTTGTCATTAAATATATGCTCATGTAGAGCATTCCCTTCAGTGACATTGTTGACAAAGCTCTAGATAGCCTTGCTAAGGATTTTAGGGAAAGAAGAGAAGAGATATCAAGGTTGATGAAGAAATGAAATAGTAAGAAATTCACAAATCTGGGATATCTATCTCCTAAGAAAAAAAACAAAAGATTGTCCAGAGACAAGCCAAGGAGCTTCGCACTAAAAGAAGAATAGATTTACTGATGAGCATGGATGAAGATATCAAAAGGAAGATCTAAAGTGAGATTAAAGATGCCACAAGGAAAATCATTAATGAATTGCAAAGTGAAGTTGATGTTGATCCACAAGTGTCTAATCTAAAAAATACAAATGAGAAAAACATATCTAGTTAGGAATCTAAGTACAAGGAACCTCCAAACTGCAAGAAGGAGAAGGAGTCTTTTGTGTGCATGAAATGCAAGAAGTCTCTAGTATGGAGATAGAAAAATAAGAAGAGAAAGGGATAGAAGAAAATAAAACCAAAATTATTGAAGAAATGAAGAAGGCTGAGGTGAATTTTGAGGATCAAGTTCCTCCAAATGATATTATCCTGCAAGATATACCCGATGTGTCTACTCAAGACATAGATCTATCAATTTTGATAGAAATGTGACAGATGGTGATGTAAAAGAGAAAAATGATAAGAAGAATGAGGAGACTGCTCTAATAAATACTGGTTCACAAGATGTAGGAGATCAAGATGAAGTGAGTGTCCCTACTCTAGGGAAAACTAATTCTAGTAAAGAACATAATATTCCTTCTCCAGAGACATTAGGGAATGATGAGCAAAAAAGAGGATGATTTGTATGAATTTTTAGAATGCTAAGGAGAAAATAGAGTTCTATCATGGAGATGGCTCGATGCATGCTTTCCTTAGCACAAAGTGGAGGATCAATTTTGGGTAGAAGTAGTTTAAGCAACTATCTATCTTCTTAGTAGGGCTCCTACAAAGATACTACAAAAAAGACACTAGAGGAGGTATGGAGTGGCTATAAACCTTAAGTTTCTTATCTTTGAGTTTTTAGTTATAGTGTATATATACATGTCCCAACTATTAGGAGAAAGAAGATTGATTCCAAGACACTCTAGTGCATCTTTTTAGGTTATGTAGTACAAATTCGAAATCTTATCATCTCATGGATCCTGAGACACAAAATATTTATGAGAGTCAAGATGGGGTATGTGATGAGTCATCCTTTGAATCCATGACACAAAATGAAGATAGAACCACCTCTCATAAATTTCTCCCACAATCTAATAATGACAATGAATATTCTTCTTAGAAAGATGTGCTATAAGAAGAGTTATTTTTTGATCTTGGTCCTTTAGAGCATCATTCTCCACATCAACAATAAAACTTGTGTCCATTGAAATGGGTCCAAACCACTAGCAGGGACTACCATCTAGATTATCTTCCAAACATCTCTTTAGGAGTTAAAACAAGAAGACAGGAGAGAAATGGGGTGAATCTAGCATTGATAAGTTTAGTTGTTGATAGCATTGAACCCAATATAGTATGAGAGGCACTAAGTCAACCACAATGGAAGAAGGTCATGGATACTAAGAACGATTCTTTGATAAAAAATCAAACATGGGATCTTATTGATATGCCTGCAAGAATGCAGCCCATAGGCTGCAAAAGGGTTTTCAAGACAAAATACAAGGCGGATGGATCTATTGAAAAATATAAAGCATGGCTTGTTGCAAAGGGCTATTCTTGGTATGGCAAAGATAGGAATGTTTAGAAACACTTTTGGAAATTTGTTGAATTAAATGGGTTATGGTCTTATTAATTAGACCCTTGAATAGACCGACTCAATGAGAGTGAACCAAAGTCAAAAACAAGAAGTAAGCATGTAGTGTGCACCTAATATGATGGAACAATACTAGTGTAATACATTTTATCTACTTGTAAAATAAAATTTTAAATGTATTGTATACTTATCATACATGATTTATTTAAATTAAGGTTACATCATTCTAATATATAATTTAGAATTTTTCATCTTTTAATCACCTCATAATAATTATTATAAAATGAAAAAAAAAAATTAAATTAAATATTAAATAGATGAATAGAAAGATTATTTAAATTATTAAATTGTTGAATAGTAATTTAAAGATAAAGATAAAATAATTCTTAAATATAAATAATAAGAAGATTGAGATCAAGTAGCATCATTTACTAAATCATATACAATATAACTATTGTACGCACTGATAAATACATTAAAAACAACCTCTCCTTTTCTTTAATGAATAAAAATACTAATTTCCATAAACTGTTCCGAACAACACTAGAAAATCGAAAATATCTTTGTACACCTAATTTCCTATTATTTAAAAGGAAGCCATGTTTATCTCATATCTAACCCAGACGACCTACGGCGTTGAATTGTTCTAATTCCGCGTGCTGCCACGTGTCCAATGCAGTGTTGATTTTGCGAAACCGCGTGCCAAAGTTACAACGTGTCCTTACTACAAACTACGCAGAAGCTTCGTACAAAGGCAAACTTTCTGCTCGCCTCTACTATATTACTCCATTTTCATCATACTTCTTCAAACATCTTGGACAGCAATCTCTCTTGCTAGATTACTGTTACTGGTTTTGATCACTTTCTTATATTTAATTTTGGTCTTAAGTAGCTTTTACCATAGTATTACATTGTCGCAATCTATTCATAGGAAAGTTAAATCTCCAAGTTTGAGAAAGTTGCAGAGCTAGATAGAATTAATGGGCGACGGTACTAAATCTGGGTCGACCTTCAACAGGCGGAGGCATAGCTCCGGCTGCGGCCCTTGCTGTATCCTCAAGCATGTTCTAAGCCTTTTAATTACGCTCATCCTTATTGTGGGCATTGCAGCACTTGTTATCTGGTTGGTTCTGCGCCCCAGCAAGCCCAAATTCTATGTAGACACTGTTCAATTTAATAACATTACCAACAGCACCAGCAGTAACATCGTGGTGGGGATGAGCGTTCGGAACGCAAATAAAAAGATTGGCATCTACTACGACACCCTGCGGGCATCTGCGTCTTATATTGGAGGAGGGACTGTTGGAGTGAACGCGTTGGAAGGGTTTTATCAGGGCCACAAGAACACAACAACCTTGAGTCCGCTGCTTATTTCCGTTGAAAATTTGTACTTGCAGTCCAATTCGAAGGGCGTTGAAGATGTGGAATTGAAACTGCGATCCCGCGTTCGTTTCAGGGTAGGCAAAGTTAAGACCAATCGTTACACACTAAAAGTGAAGTGCGCCGTTTCTGTGCCATTGAATGAGACGAGTGCTACTGCCTTCACTCGCCACAAATGCAAAGTAGACTTGGGTCGTTAGATATCATCTGGTTCCTTAAGCTCATTTGTTTATTCTTTTTGTTTTCTGGCTTTCCTATTGTCGGTTAGAGCCTGGTAATCAGCATTTGCTGTTTGTATACCATTTTATAATAAAAATTTACGATTTACTGTTTCTATATCATATTATAATAAAAATTTACGATTTGTATATGATTATTGGAAGTTACAATTAGGTTATTAACTTAAGATTAGATTATGTAAAAAAATTCTTCATCAACATTTTGCACTCCATGATCCATGGTTATGGTCTATTGTCATCTCAGACAAGATGAAACACATATTGGAAGTTACAATTAGTTTATTAACTTAATATTTTAAAATTAAATTATGTAAAAAAAATCTTCATCAACATTTCACACTCCATGATCCATTATTATGGTCTATTGCCGTCTCACACAAGATGAAACACATATTAGAAGTTACAATTAGATTGTTAACATAATATTTTTAAATTAGATTATGTAAAAATATTCTTTATAAACATTTCACACTGCATGATCCATGGTTATGGTCTATTGTCATCTCAAACAAGATGACTCAGTGTTTCAGCAAAATTACAACTGCATTAGTTAGTCCCAAAGGATGATTACATTGTTTAGTTTGTTCTAATCTCCATTAAAGGTTATGACTACCCACTAATCAAATGTTACTGATCTTTTCATATAATATATGAATCTCTTTTGGTCCTCCGTATAATACAACTTTTTAATGATAACCTGAAATTTGTTGTGGAAAAAATTGCATATATTACTTTTACTTAGATTTGTTTCAACTAAAATCAAAAACACAACATACCAAATACTTAAACTCCTCTGACATTAATTCTCTAACATGAAAGGTTGGCCACACGACCGAATAGACCACAACCCTCAACAAATAGAATCAATTTATTTGAAGATAACGACCGCAATAGTTTATTTGGAGAGGCATAGAGGTTGATCCTACTAAAATCAAACCTATTATGGACATGCCTCCTCCTAAGACACTTAAACAATTGAGGATTCTTCAAGGAAAGTTATAATTCATTCGCAGATTCATAGCTCAGCCTGTAGATAAATGTCAACCTTTTAGTCACCTGCTTCACAAGGATACCTCGTCTAAGTGTATCTCTTCATGTTAGAAAGGCTTTGATAAAATCAAGGAATATTTGACTAACTAGCCTATTCTCATGCCTCATACACCAGGAAAACCATTGTTGATTTGCATATATGCTACTTTAGTTGCATGGAGGTACTTCTTGCTCAACATGATGAGAATCAGAAAGAAAGAGTGGTATACTACATCAATCATACACTTGTTACCTATAAGCTCAATTATACGCCTATGGAAAAGGCATGCCTTGTAGTTGTGTTCAGTTTCTAGAAACTCAAGCATTACATGATTAGTCATTCTATAAACTCATCTCTAATGTTGATCCCCTCAAGTATCTATAATCCAGAACATCCTTAATAGGTTGTATGGCCAAGTGGGTTGTGCTTCTTAGTGAGTTTGATATTGAGTATGTGGATAGGAAAGTAGTTAAGGGCCAAGTCATCACAGATCAGTTAGTACATGCTCCTCTAGTGGATTCTTATCCATTGATTATGGATTTTCCAAATGAGTTTGTCTTCACTATCACAAAAAAAGCTTCCTAGAAGTTATATTTTGTTGGATCATATACCCAACATGGCTTATGTGTGGGTATTCTCTTCATCACCCTTCAAGGTGATTTCATAACTAAGTCATTTAGGTTAGCTTTTCCATTCACAAACAACATAGTTGAGTATGATGCCTTAATCACTGGGTTAAGAACAATAGTTCAATGGAATATCAGTTGACTACATGTCTATGGTGACTCTCAACTCATCATCGAACAAGTCAATGATGAATTTCAAACTTGAGATGACAAATTGCTTCCCTACAACCACATGCTCGATGACTTTAAAAAATATTTTCTCCACATAGAGTTTGAATAGGTTATGCATCTCCAAAATAAGGCGGTTTATTCAATGGCCACCATTGGCTCCTTATTGGATATGCCCCATGATAACCATGAATGTAAATTTTTAGTTTAATATCTTCTGGTGTTAGCATTTGATATCCCAAATACGAAAATAGTGTGTGAAATAATTGGTCTCAAATCCCCTTTGTACCATGACATATATACCTTCCTTCCCATTGATAATGTCTTACCACATAACCTTACCTGACAACACCAATATTTCATCTAATGTTCATCCTATTATACCATCTTAGGAGACTCCTTATATCATTGAAGCTATGATGGTTCCTTACTATGAGGTTGGAAAACTACAGAAGCTAATTTGGCATTACATGAAATACATAGTTGTGTGTGTGGGGCTCATACAATTGGAATAGTCCTTGCTAAGAAACTTCTTTGAATAGGCTATTGTTGGTCCACCATGGAGCATGATGCATGTGAGTATGTCAAGAAGTGTGTCCCCTATCAACAACATGTATACTTGATACATGTACCATCTAAGGCATTACAACCCATCACTTCACCATGGCCCTTCTCACAATGGGGTCTTGATCTAGTCAAGAAGATACATTCCTCATTATCTAATGGATGTACATTCATTATAACTAGTACCAAATATTTCACCAAGTGGGTGGAAGCCATTCCCCTCACTCTCATTTCCAACCTCCAAATTTCCAATATTTTATCCTATATCAAATCATTTGCTAGTACATGGTATTCCTTCCAATATCATTACTAACGATGGTAGACATTTTAAGAACTAACATGTTCATAGCCTTTACAAATAATTCCACATCCAACACCATTGGTCCATCCCATACTATCCCAAAGGTAACAACCAAGTGAATGCAAGTAATAAGACCTTAATCAAAATCCTTAAGAAAGTTGTCAATGTAGCAAGTTGTGATTGGCACCCCCATCTAAATATTTCCCTTTAGGCTTATCATACAAGTACTTGTACCCTTACTAGCACCACTCCTTACTCATTAGTCTATAGTGTCAAATCTATCTTTTTGATAGAAGTGGTGCTCACATCCTTGCACATTTCATTGAAAAATATCATCATGACGATTATCAAGTTGCATGTTTGAGTTAGCTAGAGATTCTTAATGAACAATGCCTCAACACCTATAATCATCTCCAAGAATATTAGAATAGGCTAAGAAGAAGTTACAATAGGAAGATAAAACCTCACCAATTTCAACTTGGTGATCTTGTACATACGGATAATTAGCGGAACCAATAGGACAAAGAAAAGAAGGGCAAGTTTGAGGCTAATTGGCTAGGTCCTTATGTTATTACTACAAAATATGTTTAGGCATATACCATTTGGCTACTCCAGAAAAAAAAATTTATGAACCCATCAATATCATCCATCTCAAAAGGTTCTATACCTAAATCAATTGAGTTATCCCACCATACCAAAATTTAAAAAATACAAAAAAAACAAAACAATAGGTAGGTTGTTTAATGATACAAAATCTAAGAATTGTTAATTTGATGCCCTTCATGTGTATGTTTAGTAGTCCTCCTTCTAATGAATGAATATTACATCCTAATTATAGACAAAAACTCCCATCTTTATTTGTGGGATATAGGCTCCTATCCCACAAAGTGCCATCAAGCATTATAGTTATGGGATAGGCAACCTAAGTTAGGGGGAAATTATAAGTCACAAATAGCCTTTCAACATTCTAGTTGTGAGAAAGGGATGTTGACCAAGGGCATGTTACATATAGAACGTCTCTATTGTGTGTGAGAGAGAGAGAGAATGTATATATAGACACAGAAACATACATACATACATACATACATACATATACACACATATATACATATACATATGCATACATATACACATACATACATATATACATCCATATAAATTCTACATTTTAAATGATAGAATCATTTTAAGAATTTAATTGTAATTATAGCTAAAATGATTAAATAGATGATATGATCATCAATTCAGACTTCAATTGAATTATGTTAAAAATTTAATAAAAAAATTTAATTAATATCTATTTATAAAAAAAATCTTAAAAAATATTTAAAAATATATAAAATAATATAAAACAAAAAAAAAATATTAATAATGATAAACAATACTATACTTTTATATGAAAATCTAAAAAATATAATATTCAATGCCACTTTAGATTGTCCCCAATGTGAAGGGAGCGCGTGCTACTTCTAGTTTCTTCCTAACGCCGACTACCAAGAACTTATTTGAGCTGATGACGTGGAAAGGTTTGTATGCGAAGTGGTAAGCTCAACAACATTCTTGAGAAAAATATCAAGGAAAGTTAGGAGGCGACACGTGTTTAATAAAGTATCATTTTTTAAGTTGTTCCCAACAGCACAAAAACTATCTTCATCCCAATATTAAAAACGAAGATATCCTAGTAGCTAACCAAACGAACACAAATTACAGCATTGGCTTATGTTCATGTTAGTGATGGCTAATTATTTACTATTTTTTTGGATAAGTGCAAAGTTGTACAACTGTCACACAATTATATTAAAAAACAGTTTTGATTTTATTAATAGAATGTGAAAATTTGTACTTATTTTAATAGTAGATCTTTTATTTCGCTAATAGATCATTTTTAAGATGCATTTTCTTTGTAACTCTCAAAATTTTGTTTCTTCTCAATTGTCAAAAATAATTTTGGTTGTCTAAAAATAATCATTTTGTTTATCTTGGCATGCACCAAGTAAATAGTAGTTATAAAAATTTCATTCCAATAACTTGTTTATAATAATTGGAACTAAAAAGTTATTGTAAGAACAAGAGCAAAGTTTGTTTAGAGGGTTATTGTTATAGTAGAATAAATAAACATAGTTATTCACATGAATTCATCAATTTCTTTGTTATTGTTGTGATTTTTCTACTTGATAAACCTTACATCTAGTAGAATTCTAATTCAAGTGATTGCAAGATCTCAAAGAATAACTACTATTTCTTTTGTTACAAAGATATAATATCTAATTGTTGTTATTAGTTTTATTAATGGTAGGAGAACTCGAGTTTATTTGTGTTGCAATGTGATTGTTATGATGACAGTGTTTGTGGATTTTGTTGCAAAGAAAAGGAATCCAATTTTTCTTTTACTATGGCCACTGGTTTTATATTGGTGGGGGTGTCCTATATCACAATTGATGTTTTTTTAATCTCGTACTGTGTTTTTATTGTATATTTTACACTAGCTCTTGGATTGACTATTAGTGTGTAATATTTGATAACTTTTTAGCCTTAACTATCTTGTAAGGATGCATAAGGTTAGTCTAGTTATGTCTTTTATTTTATAGATAGTTTTTGCTTTGGAAGGATTATTAATGTTATTGATAGCTTTTTAGGAAATAAGAGGACCTTCCACAATATGTGTATATAAAGTTGTAATAATTGACATGGGTTTTTGGCCTTGGCTATCTTGTCATGATGGCTAAGGTTAGCCTACTTTTTTTAGTTTGCAAGATATTTTTTAAACTAGTGGGACTATTGATTTCATTAGTTAGCTTATAAGGAAATAAGGGGACATTCCTATGTGGATATGCATTTATATGTATATATGTAAATGTTCTTTTATATATCGTAATAAAATAAAATTTATTTAGAAAATGTGTTTATTGTACTTTTGAATGGTTGTTATAGGCCAAGATTTGGGAGATCTATTTTTATTGTTGGTTATTATAGATGAGTTTTTTTCTATATTATGGATGGATATTTTAAAAAAAAAATTGTGTGTGGGTGTATTTTATTGTGTTGCTATTGAGATCGTGTATTTGTGCATTTTATTTTACTTGTATTTAGTTGTGAGGCCTTTTCTTGAGTACAACTAATACAACCCCAATTTTCTATGATGAAATTCATTAATTAATAATTGGATAGGATGAAATCAATAAATAATGCAACCCTAATTATCATATGGTGATATCATGGGCTATTTAGGTAAACCCTGTGAGAATTATCCCTCTTGTTTTAACCACCAAGACATGAATAGGTTCAAGCAGTGAGTTTAATAATATTTCACTAAATCATTATAATAGGAGTTTGGTAAATCTTATATAGTGGTGCACATTTGTAAATTGGTATGAACATTGAGGTTAAAGGATCGTGTGATGTATCCATAAACTACCCAATGGTATATTATAAATCTAAGATTAACTAAGTGTGCATTGTTGGATCATCAAATATCACATATCTAGTTAGCTAAGCAGTATTAGCTTTATGATTGAAATGGATTGTGGTTCATAAAACACTAGTATGGGACATTGTTGATGATTATAGGATCAATGCGGTTACGTGTGTGTAAAGGTGAATTGCACAAGGTGACATTAGATGAATTTATAATGAAAGGATTTAACCTAGAATATCTAAATGGGTAATTAGGGTATATTAATGTTGTTCGATTTTATGAGGATTAAAGAAAATGTATCTCATTATGTTTTTCTTAATCACGATATTTTGCTTAATCATGAAGGTTGATATAAATGACTTAATAGTAGATTTTGATTTGGTGATATAGTATAATAATTAGAGATTCTTTGTTATTATATATTTGAACAATCTTATATTAAAAGGGTAAAATTTGAGAATGCAATGGTAGATGAGATGTAATGAATATGATAAGCTAGAATACTTAGATGTTTATTTGGAATTAAGTAATATTGTTTATACGTATTAAATGAAATATGCCTTATGAAATTGAGAAGCTATGAATCTTGAAAATTAGGTTTAACTAGGAATTAGAGAGATTGATTAATCTTAATATCATGAAATTGGTGTTATTAGGATTGAGTTGTGAATATATGTACATGGGTATGGCTTATTTATGTTGCTTTGATTATGATAATTATCGAGCATATTAACATGTTTCTTTGAGTGCACAAGTATAACTCCATGACCTATGGAATCTAAGATCTCTTGGGAACCCTATGTAATTTAGCCACATAAAACCAAGACTATAGTCCATATGGAGGGACTATAGTCTCATTTGTAATGTGTTTTATTTGTAATGTCATGCGTGAATGATTGTGATGTATTTAATTTATAAAGATAGTTTTTTATGTTAAATTTTGTATTTATATTTGATTTAATGTGACTCCTAGGATGCAAGTTGGCATCCAAGGTGGAAAATTCCGGATGCCTTCTTTGATGGGGTTTTTGAGGGGCTCTAAAAGCTTATTTTTAATTATTTTCTTAGTTTTTGGGACCTTAGGGTAAGCACCTATGGGTAAGGGTCCCTTTTCACCCCAAACTTGGTCAAAGACTTTGATTTGACCCCTCTTAATGACCCATCAAGAGGAGGGACGAAAATCAAGTCTTGAGGTGAGCAAGGGATGACTTGTCTTGTCTCAATCCTATTCCCCTAAGTTCATTAATGGATTTTGGGAAGCTCACAAATGACTCACATGTGTGAGCCTCCTTTGTAAGAGACCATGGGAAGAGTGCCCAAGTACACTCCCCATCTCCCAAGAAGTGTTCACATGTATGTGTGAGCACTTGTGGGAGAATGTGTTTGAGGGAGGAATGAGGAAGTGACAAGTGTAAATCCCTCATTCATGGAACTCAAGTTAGGTTTTTTGCTCATTTTGGAAATGAGAAAAGGGACTTCTTCTTTTTTACTTCTTATTTTTGGATTTGACGAGGCTTTGGCTACTTGAATATTTTGGAGGATGAGCTATTGCTTTTGGTTTTGGGAAGGGCTTTGCATGGAGTTGGAATTGAAGAATATTTCAACCCATTCACCCCAAATTTGAAGAAGCTCAAGGACGTAGGCCTTCTGGGCTCCTTGACTATTTTTGTAAGTTATGTGAATATAGTTTAGATTTTATGGGTAGTGTTTCATTATTGAGATTATATTTTTCTTCTTTGTTTATGTTTGAAATTGGGATGGGATACTAGGGATAAACTCACCCTTATTGGCAAAGCATCCCTAGTTTATATGTAAGGAAAGCAGAGGTGCAGAAGCAACTTTCCTAACATCAAAACCACAGGGAAGAATGCAGATAGTACTTTTAATTTCAAATTACAATCCAATTAAGACACACATGAAAGATTTACAGAAGTAGAAATAATACACAAAGACAATGAACAACAGATTTACGTGGGAAAACCCTTTAAGGAAAAAACCCACCACACCAAGTTGAATCTCTTTGTATTTCAGTAACAAACAATTACATACAATGCAGAGATACAACTCTCCGGTATATGTTCACAGTAGCTTCATTCACTATTTAATCTCTTACAGAAATGCTCTCAACAATCCGATGATTTCAAACTCAAAATCGATCCCTTAAATCTTATCACATTCTGATTTTTATCTTCTATTCATCCTCATCCGCCATTACCCATCATAGAAAAATTTCCTTTCGAGCGTTGATTTTTCCTTGCATGTAGTTCAGCTCCAACATCGCAACTATTACAAAAATCCAACCACCAACCATTTGAATTTCGCTTCCTCTGATTGGTCCACAAGATTCCACATAGGATAGTCATCAAACGGTCAAGGGCATTCAACCTGTGTTGGCATGTCGGTGAGACACTAACCGTGTCTCCCCAATTCCAACACAGCTAGCATTCGATATCGGCGTAGGTTCCAACAGTCGGCAAGACAATATAACGAACGCCATGAGTCATACTGAAACCACTGACATCCATTTCGTTCCTATCAGTAAGAGTTTTCTCATCGTCAAGACTCATACTGATGCTCACAAGTCACAACGACCTCTACCTTGCCATCGGAAAGACTACCACAGTTCGCCAAGACCTCATATCGAAGTCTTTGAGTCATGCCGATGTGAGTATTCCATTCGGTGAGACAATCATCTTTCGCCAAGACATCACACCGAGCTCTCAACATGTCATCCCAAAGACCTTTTACTATCGGCGAGACTCTTCAAGTTGCCAAGACTTCATACCAAAGTCTTTTGTCACCGCGAAGACACCAAGTATATCCACGTTGGCGAGACCTTCATCAATCGCTGGGACTTCATACCGAAACAAAAGTGTTACACCGATGACCATAAACAATCGGCGAGACATCACACATTGGTAAGACTTCTTACCGAGCCACCATAGGTTATCCCGATGACTATAAACAATTAGCGAGACAACCCCCCATCGCTAAGACTTCATATTGAAGCAAATGGGTTACACCGATGACTTCAATCACTGTAGGTCTCCCTGACATCCGCTAGGCACCTGATAACAAACATTTGTATCTCTGTTGGTGAGACATTCCATATCGGTGAGACTACATACCAACAATAGACCCTTCGGCCAAGTCTCCCCGATAACTGCGAGTGTATAACCATCAGTAAGAGAACCAACTGTCGACAAGAGATCTTACCGAGTCTCCATGTCATAGTGATAGGTTCATTCGGCAAGACTAAAGCATTGTCTCAGCGACTTGAACATTTCAAAGGGATTCAAAACAGCTAGTCGGCCAGACATCAATAATGTCACACCAACTTTTCCCTTCAGGAGTTACATGCCAGTAAGAATTGAGGCACCTATTCCAACAATCTCCCACTTGACAAAGATTTTACTGACACCTCCAGAGCATAATCAAACTACTAAAATTCATGGGCCAAGAGGCCCATCAAACTGGCACACCACCTGTACTTGTTTGTGCTCATAGGCCTCGTCA
>VDFB02325499.1:29701-60526 GCA_007258455.2 Sequoia sempervirens
TGTCATCCCGAAGACCTTTTACTATCGGCGAGACTCTTCAAGTCGCCAAGACTTCATACCAAAGTCTTTTGTCACCGCGAAGACACCAATTATATTCCCGTCAGCAAGACCTTCATCAATCGCTGGGACTTCATATCGAAACAAAAGTGTTACACCGATGACCATAAACAATCAGCAAGACATCACACATCGGTAAGACTTCTTACCAAGCCACCATAGGTTATCCTGATGACTATAAACAATCGGCGAGACAACCCCCCCATCACTAAGACTTCATATTGAAGCAAATGGGTTACACCGATGACTTCAGTCATTGTAGGTCTCCCTGACATCCGCTAGGCACCCGATAACAAACACTTGTATCTCCGTCAGCGAGACATTCCATATCAGTGAGACTACATATCGACAATAGACCCTTCGGCCAAGTCTCCCTGATAACTACGAGTGTATAACCATCGGTAAGAGAACCAACTGTCAGCAAGAGATCTTACTGAGTCTCCATGTCATAGCGATAGGTCCATTCGGCAAGACTGAAGCATTGTCTCAGCGACTTGAACATTTCAAAGGGATTCAAAACAACTAGTCGGGCAGACATCAATAATGTCACACCGACTTTTCCCTTTAGGAGTTACATGCCAATAAGAATTGAGGCACCTATTCCAACATTATATGCATATAGGCAACATGGGATTTTGGGAATTTTGTGTTGATGAGATTTTGCTTTGGGTTTGGGATAGAAAAATGGATTAAGGGAGTTATGTATGTTTATTGAAATTTTTAGACATTGTTTCATTGTTTTGAAAATGGAGGTATGATTTTGTGTGTGTGGAACCCATTTCTTAGGGAGATCTCCTAGCTTGGGGGTGACCTATGAGTAGGTCAATGGTTGTGAGGTAAGCACACAATAGCCATTGGAAAAGGTTGCATGTTAATGTGTAGGTAAAGAAGGCTTAAAGATGTTAACTATCTTATGGAAGTGGCTACCTTCATTTGATTATATTGTAAAAATCTTACGATAAGAGTGAAGAAAATATTCTTAATGGATTTGTTGCAAGTATGAAGGTGTTATCATTGATGTCATGGGAGTTGGTTTTTGGTTGTCTATGTCAAGGATATTGAGAATTGTAATAAAGAAAGTTTGTAGGTGTTTTGTTTGTGCTCTGAGATGTGCTTTGAGACATGCTTTATATTGCCTCTATGCTTTTGAGTTCCCGACATATTATTCATGGATATTGGTATTTGTATCTAGAGTTTAGGTTTTTGGATTGTTGTACAGTGTGAGATATCTTCACTAGTTGTGTTTGTACAATTTGGTGTGCCTGGCTGAGGACTAGGAGAAATGTAGTCACTCTGGATTTCTCTGTATTTTGGTTTTATGACTTACAATTCTAAGAGTAAGTTGATGAAGTCATGTTCAAGTGAAACTTGTTATCCAGAAGGATTGGATCGAGTTAAGGTTGTGTGTGCTTAATTGTTTTAATTTTTTTACACTGGTGTTGGTTGACCGTGTGTTAGACACTACTCATGAAGTTCATTGAAGCGTGTTGAGGTGTGTTGGGACTTATTTAGGTCCTCATTACGTATGTATTTGGGTCACCCTCATTCTAATTCCATCGTAGAATGCTTTGGCACCGACCTAATTTGAATTTGTAAATACAAATGGTGTGTGGCCGACCTTGGATGAGTTTCAAGGTTGAAGAAATTATAAATATAAGTTGAGATGTTTGTGAAAGAGGAATGCAAGAAAGATAGATGAAAGAAAGATGTGAGATAGATGTGAAATAGTGTGTTTGATGTGATTTTGAGCAGATCAATGTGAAATTCAAGTGGCGAGTTTCCAAAGGAAGTGAGCTAAAGGTGTACTCTATCATTCAAGCATGTCTACAAGTGTGTGAGTGAATTGTGGTGGAAATATATATTGCATTGAGATCATTTTCTCTTTGTAACTATTTTCTTTTATCTTCTTTGTAATTATGTGGTAATGAGCCCTTCGAGTGGTTAACCCTAATTGGAAAGTGAGTCTTGTTTTGGACAAGTAAGTCACATTTTGGCAGTGAGCCTTTCTAGTAGTGAGCCTTTGTAATCAATTTGGAATTATTTATATTGTGAGCTAATCCTCAATGTGGTTTTTCCCTCATTGGGTTTTCCACATAAATCTCGTGTTATTCTATATGGTTTTACTTCTTTCTATTTTTTCTTTTGCACTTAATGATTAATCACATTAACAAAGTAAAGGATTTTTTAATGGTTATTGATCTAACCTCTAGTCGAAGTTTTAAAGGTTAAAATTGCTACAACTGATTCACCCCCCTCTCAATTTTCTTGTTCAATAATTGGTATTAGAGTGAGGTTCCTTAGAAAAGAGCTTAACCGCTTAAGGAAGGTCTAGGATAGTGAACAAGATAGTTATTGAGTGTCCTAAGTTTGATGGCACTGACTAAAATTTTTGGAAGGAAAATATAGAAGGATATCTAGAATACTATGGATATGATGTTGAGAAAGCTTATTTAAGACTCCATACACCGCTCTGTCTAATGGTGACCTGAGTACTGCTAATGAGATCAAGGCACATGAAGTGAACAATAAGGAAAAAATTATTCTAAAGAATAGTCTTTCACATTCTAAATTAATCAATGTTGTAAATCTAAAGATTGCTAGAGAGATTTGGGGTGGATTAATGGAAAAGATTCATGAAGGAGATGAAAAGGTTAAAGAAGCAAAGTTGCAAAATTTGGAGGCACAATTCGATATCCTGTGTATATCTGAAGATGAGAACATTAAATCCTATGTACAGAGAGTGGATGAGATGGTATGTGGAATGTGAGGACTTGGTGCAACGGTGGATGAATCTAGGATAGTAAAAAAATCTCAAAAATCTTCCTAGTGCATATAGTGAAAAGATATCTACTATTGAAGAATTTGTAGATTATAAGACCTATACTAAAGATTAGTTGTTGGGTACTCTAACATCATTTCAAATGAGAAATCCTAGCTTGAGAAATGGATCATCAAAGATAGAAATTTCTTTTACGGCTACAAATTTTTAAGATCCAGATGAAGAAAACTTCAATGAAGTGGAAGCTTTAACTTTGTAAGAAGAATGAAAAAGGGCGCTCGAAAGTATCAAGGTAAGTTACCTTTCAAATGCTTTAGTTGTGGTGGAATTTGTCATTATGCTTCGAGATCTCCTAAAAGAGCTGAGAGGAATAAATGTAGAGAAGGAAAAGAAAACAAGGGAAATATGGTCGAGAGAGCATATTATGTGAATGAATATGTTGGTATTTCTGATGAAGAGTCTGATTATGGAGATTTTGATGATAATGAATGTTTTTTCTTAGCTATAAAAGATGAATCTACTTCTGCTAATATTGAAGGATCTGTGAAGGAAAGCACTCCGAAGAAAGTTGAAGATACTGTGATCTCTGCTCTTCATGCTAAACAGGAAAATAACTACTAGGTTTTTTATAGTGGTTGTTCACATCAAATGATCAGTGACAAAATTAAGTTTGTTAAAATTGAAAAATATGATGGAGGCTTAGTTAAGTTTGGAGATGATAATGGTGCTAAGATTTGTGGGATAGGTTCAGTCAAGTTTTATGGCAAGCATAATACTGATGATGTCTACTATGTTAAGGGTTTAAGGCATAATCTTTTGAGTGTTGGACAGATGTGTAGTAAAGGATATAATCTTGTGTTCAAAGATGAGAAATGTGAAATAAGGAAAGGTTATGAAATAGTAATTACTATTGGAAAGAAGTTTGAAGGAAACATTTATCAACTTAAGGGTGTTGATGGACATTGCTTTATGTCTCAGATTAATGATAGTTGGTTATGGAACCAAAGGATGTGTCATATGAATTTTGATAATATGGTGAGATTCAGTGTTGCATAAGTTGTGAGATGTTTACCAAGGATTACAAAGCCTATTAATGCTATTTGCAGGGATTGTCAGTTTGGAAAGCAAGCTAGAAATAACTTTAAATCAAAGGAACAATCTACAACCAGACTAATGGATTTGATTCACACAGACCTTTTTGGTCCTTCAAGGGTGAGAAATCTACAAGGTGATAGGTATTTTATGCTTTTGATTGATGATTACTCTATATTTACATGGGTTACTTTTCTTAGAGAAAAATCTGATGCATTAGAAAAATTCAAAGCATTCAAAGCTATGGTTGAAAATGAAATGGATATGAAAATCAAATTTTTTAGGTCTAATAGAGTGGAGAATTCACCTCCAATGATTTTAACATGTTTTGTGAAGCACATGGAATAAGAAGACAGTTGTTTGCTCCTAGAACTCCTCAATAGAATGGAGTTGTTGAAAGAAAAAATGGAACAGTTCAAGAAGCTACTAGATCAATGATAATTGATGTAGTTCTATGTTAAATGTCCAAGATACTAAGAGGAGGGGTGAATCAGTATCTTCTTAAATTTTCTTATCAGATACCATCCAATTATTCCAATACACACAATAGCAAAGACAAGTAAAAGCATTAACAATGCATGAAATCATAGAACACATGAACACCATAATTTTTTATGTGGAAAACCCAAAATGGGAAAAAACCACGGTGAGTGTTAGTTCACAATATAGTATAACCGGTTATAAGATATTAAAAAATGGGTCGCTCATTGCCAGGACTCACTGTCTAGAAACAAAGGCTCACTTCCTAAAGAATTACAATTACAAAAAATGGCTTACAACCAGAAAATGAACGGATGGAGTACACTTAGTAAGTGCAAATTCAATTCCAATGTAGCTCAGTAAACTAACTTAACACACTTCATCATATTATCTCTTCTTTACATTTGCATTCTCATCACACCAAAATTTACTTCATTAAACTCCAAATATTATCCAATATATATTTGATCTCTCTGCAAGCATCAATTAGGTCGACCTAATTAGATGCACTTCTCATTTACCAAAAATACCAACTATCGGCTTCAAGCTTTCATAAAACTTCTCAAAAGGATAATTCACACATCCAACACGCTTCATCAAGTTGGCAGAGACCTGAAGTAGGTTGCACATATATCCGCAAAAATTTATTTCACCATTACATGATACATCTATTAGTTTGGCCAGGGAGAGACTTAATAGCATAAATGCAAATACCAGTGTAACACCGATACACCATACGAGCAACTAGATATGTGAGATCTTGAATACATGTGTGTGTTCCCAACATCTACAAAACCTTTCCCAAAACTGCAAGCAATAGTAATTACCAGCAACCAAATGTAGACCAAAATACCAAAGGATGTAAGCAAAATATCAGTTCAGATACTGGACCAGATTACCGAAACAACTACAGACTTGATCTTGCAATTTCAACTCATATATAATGGTGACATCTATGACAACACAAAGTAACAAAATGAGATGTTCTTCATTTTTCCAACAATCTCCCCCTTTTTCATTGATGGCAACATGTGCCAAAAAAAATATTTACAAAATGTCTTATTTACAAAACTTCTCCCCCTAACACCAACATTTCACCATTCTTCACTCCCCCTTTGACATCAAGGACAAAGGGTGTCCCAAAAACAACTGAAAAACATTAAATCAAATAAAACAAAGAAACATGTATCAACTAGAAGATGACGAGCCTTGAAGCTCCTTTGAGATACCTTCCCATACAACTTTTCCATTCTCCCAACAATTCTTTGTGGCAATCAGCATCATGTTCAGAGTTTCTTCTGCACCATCTAAAGTATCAGGAGTCAAGTTTATCTTCTTAAGTTTTTTTTTGCAAGCCAAATCCTTTCCAACCAAAGTGAATTCAATTCTCACAATGTGACTCAACCGATCAAATTTTTTGATGATCTCTACCTTCTGCTTCTGCAAAACAAATAATTTTTCTTTATGAGCAGAGATTGCATTCCAGGTTGAGTAGTCTCTATCTTTAGATAGGTTGTAAGTACTGGAGACAGTTGACAGCTGAGACTCAATGGAATCCATAACAACCTTAATATTTTGAGTGGCATCCGACCACTTTAAGAAATGAGCAAGAACAACATTAGCTTCTGACTCACAAACCTTCACAGCTTCTAGGTTCTTTTCAACTCTAGAGTGTATAATAGCACACTTGTCATGTAAATCCAATAACCTTCTTTCTGCCAACTTTTCCTCAACCTCTTGTTTTGATTTTTCACTAAGCCTGGAGGTATACTCCTTGAAATAATCTAGTAGCAATCTCATATTTTCAATAGGGGTGAGAGATGTATCAATGGATGCACCAGGCATAACTTCCTGTAATGCCTTGAGGGCATCATCTACAATTTTTGTTCCTCTTTGATGTGCTTCAAAAATTTCCTTCCTACCGGATGCTTGCATAGCATCTCCCAACATTACTTTATGCACCAAAGACATATTCTCCATATCCACCAAACCTTCAATCATAAGAATTTGAAAAATCTCCTTGGGAATTATCAGCTGAAATATAATTTGCTTGGAAATTAAGCCTTTCAGAACATCATTATCGGAGGACGATTCTTCGAGAATCTTAAGATATTTTAAAATCCGCTTTTCACTTTCTTCATTTTTCCCAACAGATTCTTTGTTTTCCTTTTCTTCCTCTCCTTTTTCCTTCTCTTCTTCCTCCTTTTCTTCTTCGATTTCCTCTTCTTCTTCTTCCTTTTTGTCTTCATATTTGTCTTTATCATGGTCATCCTCTTCATCTTTTTCATCTTTTTCATCTTTATTTTGCTCTTCCTCTAGATTATCATTTTCTTCCTCTTCACTGTCTTTTCCTTCTTCTTCATTTCCTTGTTCAGCATTGCCTCTTTCTCCTTCAATGTGCTTTGGAGGAGCATCATTATGCATCTCAGGCTCAACTTCTCCTTCATTCTATTTATCATTTTCAACATCAACATTAATTTCAATATCAAACTTTTTAGAAATGTCTTCATTACCTATATCAAGAGGAGTATTCTTAGCATTTTCAGCAACAACATCTTCATTGGCCTTAAGCATTCCATACTTTTTTGTTGTTTCCTTTCTTACCTTCTTTGTCAGCTTCTTATTTCTTGTCATTAACATGTTTACTCTACTCTTCAGGTGAAACATTTTTGCACAAATCTTCTTCAAATATTCCAAATCATCTGGGGTTAGGGATGACCCATTCTTATTATATGCAACATTTCTAATTTTCTCTTCAAATATAATGGCCTCTGATCTCCTTTTCATCAAATCATCCCACATTCTTATTTCTTGTCATTAACATGTTTACTCTACTCTTCATGTGAAACATTTTTGCACAAATCTTCTTCAAATATTCCAAATCATCCGGGGTTAGGGATGACCCATTCTTATTATATGCAGCATTTCTAATTTTCTCTTCAAATATAACGGCCTCTGATCTCCTTTTCATCAAATCATCCCACATTCTTATTTCTTGTCATTAACATGTTTACTCTACTCTTCATGTGAAACATTTTTGCACAAATCTTCTTCAAATATTCCAAATCATATGGGGTTAGGGATGACCTGTTCTTATTATATGCAGCATTTCTAATTTTCTCTTCAAATATAACAGCATCTGAACTCCTTTTCATCAAATCATCCCACATTCTTTCAGCTACATCTTTCCTTATATCATCCCATTTAACTTCTAGAATGATAACATATTGAATCACAACTAAAATAAAAAATTTCTTGTCTTCTTCTCCATCCTTATCATAATATTCAGTTGTAGGTTGAAGCATATTCTCAAAATGTAGAAAGGAATTGAGAGTTGATTCTAGTTTAAAGTGGACCAAAACTCACTGGATTATCCTATTCTTCTCTCTGGTCCGTAGAGGCTTCAACCGACACCTTAGAATTCTTTGATTCTGGTTTGGTGTGCACATGGACACCAAAATCTTGCACATCCTCATCATCATAAGATGATACAACAACTACTCTTTTGGAACCAACAGCTTTTGTAGAAGCACCTTCACCAGAGGATAAGCTTCCTCTTTTTCTCCTCACCAGCTTTACATCATGATCTTCTTCTTCATCACCCTGATCATCTGTAACACTGAGGTTCTTCTCCCTTGTAGCTTTCTCTTTCCATCCTCTCTTTTTAGGGACAACTGGAGTTTCCTTCCTCTTCCCAGATCTAGTAGTTGATCCAATGAAAACAAGACCTTTTCCTCTATCAATTGTACTAGGTTCAGCCTTTGTTGTAGGGGTTGTAGAGGTTTTTACAGAGGTAGTCCTTTCGGATCTCCTCAGGCCAAATGATTTTTCCTCCAACTGTTCTCCCCTAGCCCTTCCAAGGGAAATTTCCTCATCATTGAATCCAGCTTCTTTAAGATTTTTCTCCACTTTCTTCCTAATTTTAGGCAGTTGCTGCTCCATATGAATCTCCATAGATTTTTCAGCATATGTCCCAATTATGGGTTTGTTGGGGTCCTTTTGATTCTTTAGCAATAATTGCACATATCCTTCAACTTCATCTTTTGTTACCTCATATCCCAGAGGCTGAATCCATATGGTTTGAGGTTCTATAGCCTCAATCATACATTCATCAGAGGAAACATGGAATATGATGTCATCTTTATACTTCTCAACAGTTTTCCTTGGAATCCTTTCCCTTTCATTCATGTTTCTTTTGAATACAACAAGGAATGTTGTGAGAGCATCATCTTGAGCATTCACATTACCCAAACTATGCATATAGTCAAAAATTTGATGTCCTACTGATCTGGATGAGTCCTAATTTACTTCAATGTTCCTTCCTGGAAGCCTCTTCATGAAATAAAACAACAAACATACAATTAATGAACCAAACTTAAAAGCATACTTTTTTTCCTTTGTCGACTTCAAGTTCTCAAGCAGTTGTAATTAAAGAAGCTCACAAAGATCATAATCAGCACCATTTATGACCATATCAAAACCAGTATAGATTGATGTAGCCGAAACAAAATTCTCTATGTTTGTGAAGTATATTTTATGACCAATCATGATAGTTGCATACTTCACAGTCGAATTAGTGATGGTTTTCATTGCTAAGGCTCTTTTATCATAAGTGACTCCTGTAAGTTCCATTATAACCTCATTCTTCATGGATTTCAACACATGTATTATCCCAGAGTCCAGTTACAGCCCTAATCACTTCCTTATTTTTCAAGTGCAGTCGGTCACTCCATGGGAATTTATCATGTATTTTGCTTAGGACTACTTTCACAAATTTTCCATCATAGTTGAAGTTAGGGAAATTGTTCCACTTTTCTAACCTCTTAGCGACCAAGTTCGAGTACTCAGGTTTTATCAAGAAATCATCACCAGTAAACTCTTTGTCCCAAATGTCAATCAATTTTGTTTAGTTGAATTCCTCAAACTTTACACGAATATGCATCCTTGTATTCTCAATCGGCATTACTCCATGTGGAATTGTCGAAAATGCACCCATAAGGTCATCTTCGAAAACCTTTGATGAATATTTTCTATAAGAGGGCCTCAACCTCTCTGAAACTTTCACGACTACAGGAGTTTCCATTCTTCCAATTTTGAACTTAAACTGCTTAAGTAACACAAAGCATAATTTCTCAAGAGATGAAAATACCTTTTTCTACATGATGGGCCTCAACTAGGGTTTCCACAGCTTGAACTCCAAATTTTCTCTTCAAGAATGCTCCAAAATCTCTTCAACTTCATCAAATGCACGAATGATCAAAATGTCTTAATCATTTCCTTTATAAAATAATGATCTACCCTAATTCACATTAAATGTGGTAGATTCCCCAAAAAGCTGCTAAAAACTCTTCTCTTTTACATAGATAAACCTTAATTCACTCTGCAAATGATCATCCCTTCATATTTCCTACCGGTTCCTTTTCCAAAACCTCTGCTTGATCATTCTTCACATTTCATCCTCGTGCTAGCCTCTGACACACCATTTATCTAGGGGGTTCTTATAATTTCCTGATAATGCTCCACCTACGACCTTGCTAGGTCTAATTACCAAACAAGTCATCTGTACCGAATGAGGGCACATACTCATCAGTAGTCTCTGGTTCTTCTTTCTTTCTCCAAATCTTACTCATCTCTTACCTAATCTCATCTTTGTTGACCTTCTTCACAGATTCATCCTTTTCTAATGGATTAGTTTCCTTAATTTTCTTACTTTTGCAAACTCTTGAAACATGTCCTGGTTTGTTGCAGTTATAGAAGACTATATTTCTCTGATTAGGTTGACTTCCACTAATTTTTGTTCTGCACTAATTAGCTTTATGTCCATACCTCTTGTAGGTATTGCAATAGCCATTAAAGGATTGATTCATTCTTCCTCCATTAAACTGATTCATCATCAGGGTTTTGCATTCACTTGCCCTATGTCCAAACTTTTTACATGCAAAACATTGACCAGTAAAAGGACCAAGGAACTAATTCATCCTACTCCTAGATTTTGTTGACTTGTGACCAAATTTATTGCATGAAAAATAAGTGTCATTAAAAGAAGGATAACTTTGTGCGTTAGGTTGTCTCATCGGAGGTCTCCTAGCAGATTTCCTTTAATTTCCTTTTTGCTTTCCTTTATTTTGAGTCTTCTAATTGTCCACAGCTTTAGAACTTTCACCGGTATCATTTCCCAGACCACCTTTATCTTTATTTAGTTTTTGTCCTACAATCAATTCATCAAGCCTGTCTGAGCTAGATTTGAAATTGTTCTCATAGAGTTTTGTCTTCTCCAAATCTACTTTCAGGTTCACAACTTTTTGTTCAAGCTTGGTGCAATCTTCCTACTTGCTTTGTACCAACTTATTCAGACACTCTTCAATTCTTTTCTTCTCCTCTACTTTCACTTTCAAACCAGAAATATCTTCATTAGACTTCTTCAACTGATCAATTACTTCCTTATGCCTATCTTTGAACTTTTTCAATTACTCCTTTAATTTTTCGGACATATTCATTTGCATCTTCAAGATTCTCTTTCAGATCTTTTTTTTCTCTTTCAACTTTTTCAAGATCCTCAAGAGCAATCCAAAGCTCTCCTTTATCATTAATTTCTTCCATCTTCAAGATCTCCCTCAAGCTATTAGGCTTCTCCGAAGGAACCATGCTCTGATACCAATTTTTAAATGTCCAAGATACTAGGGGGGGGGCTGAATCAGTATCTTCTTAAATTTTTTGATTAGATACCATCCAATTATTCCAATGCACACAATATCAAAGACAAGTAAAAGCATTAACAGTGCATGAAATCATAGAGCACATGAACACTAGTATTTTTATGTGGAAAACCCAAAAAGGGAAAAACCATGGTGAGTGTTAGCTCACAATATAGTATAACCGGTTATAAGATATTACAAAATGGGTGGCTCACTACTAAGACTCACTATCCAAAAACAAAGGCTCACTACCTACAGAATTATAATTACAAAAAATGGCTTACAGCTAGAAAATGAACTGATTGAGTACACCTAGTAAGTGTAGATTCAGTTATAATGTAGCTCAATAAACTGACTTAACACACTTCATCATATTCGCTCTTCTTTACATTCACATTCTCATCATGCCAAAATTCACTTCATTAAACTCCAAAGATTATCCAATATATATATGATCCCTTCATGAGCATTAATTAGGTCGGCCTAATTAGATGCACTTCTCGTTTACCAAAAATACCAACTGTCGGCTTCAAGCGTTCATAAAACTTCTCAAAAGGATAATTCACACATCCAACACGCTTCATCAAGTCAACATAGACTTGAATTAGGTCACACATATATCTGCAAAAAATTATTTCACCATTACACGATACATCCATTAGGTCGGCCAAGGATAGACCTAATAACACAAATGCAAATACTAGTGTAACACTGATACACCATACAAGCAACTGGATACATGAGATATTGAATGTACATGCTCCTGACATCTACAAAACATTTCCCAAAACTACAAGCAATAGTAATTACTAGCAACCAAATGCAAACCAAAATACCAAAGGATGTAAGAAAAATACCGGTTCAAATACTGGACTAGATTACCGGAACAACTGCAGACTTGATCTTGCAATTTCAACTCGTATATCATGGTGACATTAATGACAACACAAAGTAACAAAATGAGATGTTCTTCTTCATTTTTCCAATAGTCTATCAAAATTTTACTGGAGAGAAGAAATTCACACTATTGTTTATGTGTTCAATCAAATTCAAGCAAAAGCTAATAGCACTAAGACTCCCTATGAGTTGTGGTATGCAAAAATTCCTACTATAAAGTGTTTCAAGATATTTGGAAGTAGATGTTATACAGAAGAGATGAAGAAAATTTAGGAAAGTTTGATGCAAGGTGTGATGAAAGTATCTTCCTTGGATACTCCCTTAGAATAGAATCTTACATATGCTACAATAAAAGACTGGGAAAAATCATAGAAAGCACAAATGTCAAAGTGGATGAAGCATTGAAGAATTCAATTGAAGTTGATGGCTATGTATCAGATGAACCAAATTATAGAGAAGTAGAAGAAGTTGTGGAAGAATAGGAAAATAAAAAATGAAGAAGAAGAAGCTCTAGTGGTGTCCCCAAGGACACCTAAATATGTGCAAAAGAATCATTCTGAAGAACAAATCATTGGAGATGTAAGAGAAAAGGTGTATTGACAAGAAGTAGAGTTGTTGTTGTTGAAATAAATCTGTGTTTACTTTCTGAAGTTGAACCTAAGACAATAATTGAAGCATGTAAAGATGAAAATTGGATGAAAGCAATAAAAGAAGAACTTATGTAGATTGAGAAAAATTAAACTTGGGAATTGGTTCCCAAATCAGTAGATAGAAACATAATTGGATCAAAATGGGTATTCAGGAACAAGTTGAATGAGAATAGAGAAGTGGTTAGAAATAATACAAGGCTTGTGTGTAAGGGTTACTCACAAGTAGAAGGTATAGATTTTTAGGATACTTTTGGTCCGGTGGCTAGGATGGAAGCTATCAGGATGTTTTTGGAATTTGCTACTCATAAGGATTTTAAAGCTTATCATATGGATGTAAAGTCTTCATTTTTGAATGGTGAGTTGGAAGAAGTGTACATGGAACAACCAAAAGGATTTCAATTGTCAGATCAACTGGATATGGTCTACAGATTAAGGAAGGAATTATATGGATTGAAGCAAGCTTCTAGAGCCTGGTATGCAAGGTTGGACGGATATTTGATTCAGCAAGGTTTCAATAAAGATACGAAAAATAGCAATCTTTATTTCAAATTTGAAAATGAAAAAATCTTGATAGTGGTTGTATATGTTAATGATATTATCTTTGGAGGAAATGAAATTATGTGCAAGATGTTTGTTGAAGAAATAGAAAAAGAGTTTGAAATGTCTATGTTTGGTGAGATGAATTTCTTTCTTGGGCTCCAAATCAATCAAATAGAAAAAGGAATTTTTGTTTCACAATCAAAATATGTAAAAGAAATATTGAATAAGTATGGGATGGATGGTTCCAAACCAGTATGCACTCCTATGGTGATTGGTTGAAAATTGAGTAAATATGATGATTCAACTATGTTTAATCAAGCTAAAAAAAATGCATAATAAAACCAACACATATTAAAATTATATTTGATGGATAGCTTGTTCTGGGGACTACCATCATCTAGTTGGGTCTATGAAGTCTCCTCCATTTTCATCCTCAACCTAAGCTTCGAAAGGAAAAAAAAATTTAGAGATTTGGTAGAAGAGGAGAAGGGGGAAAAAGGGGGGTTCGTATGGAACCCCCCTTTCGAGCGAACCCCCTAACCCTTTCAAGCGAAGGGGGGTTCACTTGAAGGGGGATCTATACAAAGCCCCTTTTTTTGAATTTTCCTTTGTCTTCATTTTAAAAAATGTGCCAAAAGGTGGGTCCCATCATTAAAGAGGGTTCGCTCGAAGGGGGTTCGAGAAAAACCCATTTTGGGTCCATACAAACACCCCAGTTCGTGTGAACCCCTAAAAACTAATTTTTTTTTCATGGGAGCATTTTTGTAATTTTCATTCATCAACAAAATTGTAAACTAGTATTGTGGGATCACCCAGGTAAACAACTCTCCCTCATACTACCAATTTAGTTAGTTTTCAATTTATATTAATTAATAAGAAAGAATTATTTGATTGGATCATGTGCTAGCTAGGATAGGTATCTCTATTTTAAATATATTTATAGTCCTCACACATTATGTGAATCAACATTTATATTGTGTCATTAGTAAACAACATAAAGTTTTGAAAAGGCACAAATTTAAGTATAGATTCCACCAAAGTATAGCTATTTAAATTTCTTCATCATGAAGTAGAAGTGTCAAAAACTCATATTCTAATCCTTTTATTGATCACAAGTTTCTAGATTATTTAACAATATTTTTGAATATAAAAAATAGTAATGTTAAGATGATGTGTATTATTGATCATTAATCAAATCAAGAGCCCTTAACAAGTAGGTATGTTGACCCTACAAAGTTAGATTAGCAATTTCTCATAAAGAAAATTTGTGTATCCTTAAAATGAATTATTATATCACTTAGCTATTTTTAAAACATGGCTAGATTTGGATGGTGAAGATGTTGTCTTATGTTTTTGCAAAAGGATAATCAATAGTCAAACTTGAACAACATAAACTCAACTAGTTATTAAGATGTTCTCTATCATATATTATACTATAGAAAATGGTGAGCACTAACATAAGATATGCAAAATCCTAATTCACACTAGTAGAAAATTAATTTAATGCTACTTTTTCATAAAATCCCAAGTCCAAAGCTACATATCTTCTAGTGTAACCTAAAAAAATGAATATTATAGCCTAACCTACTCTAATACCATGTTAAAAATTAGGATCTAAGGTTACTAATCATCATAAATAAATATAAGAATAAATAAAATAAGAATTACAATACACACAAATTAAGTGCATTACATAAGGTATACATGGGGGAAACCATTCTAAATTAAAAAACCTCATAAAGCACCATTCCATTTAAAACACTTACAGAATAGTATACTAAAATATGGATCATTGAACCTAGGGAACAACTTCACCTCATTTCCACATGAGATGTACATAATTATAGAATTCACTATTTATCTCCAAATACTCAAACCTCTCAATGAGAGAGAAACTCAAAAGAAAAGATGAAAAAATGTGTGAAAAAGTACTAACCACCTATATTAAAAAATCACCATTTATAAATAATTAATAATCTATTAATATTTCAGATTATTAATTATTTAAATGATACATGTTTTACAAAACATATAATATATATAAGATTTAATAATCTTATATTATAATAATATATAAATATTGTAAAAGTATTACCCATAACATTACGTTCTAATAAATCAACTTAATAGTTGAATAGAGTTACAAAAAAAAAAAAGAGAGAGTAAATAGTGATGGATAAGCTGAGATTTGAGTATGTTGTACTTGAATAATTCCATTAGGTAAAATATCTACTTTATTCTCCATTCTCTTTGTCTCTAAGGGAAGATAGAGGTACACTAAGGGTAGGAATAGACATGGATGTGGGAACAAGAGACAAATGGAAGAGGACAAGATAAAAAGAGCATGAGAATTGAATATAGCACTAGTGCAAGAAGCCATTGAAGTAGTGACAATATTAGAAAAGTGAGCAATAGCCATAGTACTAGGGAGATGAAGGTCAAAAGTTAGTAAAACCCTAGAAGAAAGAGATGTAGTCAATACATTAGTGGGACGAATGTAAGAAAATCATAGCTAGTAGACTAAGTTGCAGTCGTCCAAATTCTTTTTTTAATAGTGAACAAAGTTGAAATGAATACAATAAGAAAAAGAATGCAGTCCAAAAGACGAATGCATTCACAAGATTCTAAAATATGTATTGAAATTAACTTGAGTGATCCTTGATTGGATCACCCAAATTAATTTCAATACATATTCTAGAATCTTGTGGAAGCCCAATTCATTGAGAAGCCCAACTCATTGAGAAACCGTTGTGAGAATAGACAAGGTCGACTAAAGTTGCAGTCGCCCAATTCAACACCTAACAGATCTTTCCATTAGATAAGCATTACAACATCGTATCTGGTCTCTACTACAGCTTTTATATATAATCTCCAAAGCAATCCTTATTTCAAGCACCGACATTTGATTATAATAGAGACAAGTGAAGTAAAGAGAAGAGGTTTCCATTATAATGGAGAAGGAAGGTTCAGGAGAGTTAAATGTGAAGATTGTGGAGCGTTGCCTGGTGCCACCATGCCTGCCTTCACCCCATGACACCCTCTATCTCTCCAATCTTGATAACCAGCCAGCGACGAGATTGGTCCTGAATATGTTACTTGTGTACGAGGCTTGTGAAAAGAATTTAGAAGATCCTGCCAAAAATATTAGAGAGGCTCTGTCGAAGTTGTTGGTGTATTATTATCCTCTGGCTGGAAGACTGAGAAAGAAAGAAGATGGGAAGCTTCAAGTGGAGTGCACAGGAGAAGGTGTTCTCTTTGTGGAAGCCATGGCAGACAACAGCTTATCAGTCCTTGGAGATTTGGACTACCTCAAGCCATCATTTAAACAGCTGTTTTACAAGGTTCCTTCCAATACAGATATTGAGAAGCTTCACCCCATGGTTCTTCAGGTAACAGTAATTTGAAATAAAATAAAATAGAATAATTGCTTGCAAGCTTCCATAAAAAATAACATTCAGATTTGAACTTAACTGACTCATATACAGTTGACATTTAATCTTTTTTAACTTTATTTGTATAATTGTTTAATGGTAATTACATTTCATGTATTTATTTCTATCCATGATTTTAATTTCTTTTAATTTTTTTCATATTGTATTTTATGCATTTTTATGTATTGTAATATTCATGATCTATATAAAATGATATAGTCATAGTTTAGTTTATTTATCTTTGTTAACATAATATTTTCTAACCAATTTCATTATAGGTAAATCATTTCACATGTGGAGGGTTTGTTGTAGCAGTGAGTTTTCACCATAGTGTATGTGATGGACGGGGGGTAGGGCAATTTTTCGAAGGCCTTGGAGAGATGGATAGGGGATATGATATGCCCTCTATAAAACCAATATGGGATAGAGAGCTTCTTAAGCCAAGGAACCTATTGGTTCATGACTTAGACATGATTGAAGAAAAAATAGGCAGTACATCCCACTCATGGACACCTCCAATATATGAAGAATCAATTCAAATGTCACTTACATTAGACTCTGAGACAATAAAATATATGAAGGAGGGAATTATCCAAGAATGCACAAACATTTGCACTACATTTGAAATTGTTACAGCTTTGGTTTGGCGAGCAAGGATCAAGGCACTTGAAATTCCAGATACTCAAAGTGTGAATGTTATCTTTGCAATAGATGTGAGGGAATCATTTGATCCCCCACTACCAAATGGATACTATGGAAATGGTTTTATTGTTGCATGTGCAAAGGCTACTGTCCATGAACTCATCAACCAACCATTATCATATATAGTGAATATTATAAAGAGAACAAAGATGTCACTAACTAGCAATTATCTTAGATCAATAATTGATATGGACCAATTTCCATCTGATGCTTCTAGTAACCAAGGTAATATAGTTCTAAGTGACTGGAGGTGGTTGGGATTTAATGAAGTTGACTTTGGGTCAGGAAGTCCGGTGAATGTATGTCCTATACACTGGAATGAACATGGATTAAACTTTTCAAATGGGTTTATCTTCCTTCATCCTTCTAAGAGAAAGGTTGATGGACTGAGGATGATAATGTGGATGCACCCACAAGAATTCAAGGTATTTGAAAAGGAAGTAGAATCTATTATTAACAAATATACATGTTACAATTTTTTATTCACATAGGGTATAATGTATGTAAATTGATAAAGATGTCACCATGTAACACACATCCATTGGTTTAGTTATATTGGATCATTTGAATAAATTATGTGATTAGTTGTATTAGACTTGGCGATGAGTAGGCTTACATCAGTTTAGTGGTTCACCTCTCCATTATGTTATTAGGAGGAGGTCTATATAAATAAGGTGGATACAATTGTGAGGAATATGAAGAGTCTAGTATTGTGTTTGGGTCTCTTGAAGATGCAACATGTGGAATGGCTCCTTCCTTAAGGATCATTGCATGATGTCATCTCACTTTAAAGGTTTATTATATTTCTCCATATATTGGATATTATGGCATCTTAGCCCACAAGCATCTCTTATATTGTGTGATCTATCTTCTACATTATCTTATTTCAATATTTATAAGTGTGGATCTTATCAAGTAGTATCAAAGTAATGATTTTGAAAACTTGGAGGTCATTCATATTTTTTATTTTGTTCACATTTCTAGAAATATCCTAAAAAATTGTTAGGTATTTGTTGTTTTCTTTTTTTTAGTTGGGCCTAAGATTAGTGTGAAATGATCTAGTGGAAGTTAAGTTAAGAATATATGTTAGAAATATAAACTATAAAATATATATTTTTGTACAAAAATATCTTCAATAATGTATCCTAATTTTGTTATAAGTAGAGATGTATTAGAATGGTGGTACCAATATAGAACAATTTATGGTCAAATTAAGTTTGGAAAGTACTTTTTCTTTACACTTAAAAGGTGAATTTAACTAATAGTATATGCCATTGTATAATGATAATTGTGCTTTGGATAGAAATTTGAAACAAGCTATTTTATATAGATGGGCACAAAAAATAATGATAGAAGAAGAAGAAGAAGAAGAGGAAAAGGAGGAGGAATAGGAAGAAGAAGATTTTTTTTTAGGTCTATTATGTACCACATCAAGCCAACTTATCAACACAAATTAGTTTAAGTATTTTTAACTAAAAGTTAATTTTGGTCAAATCTATATTCTAATTGAATTCATTATAGATAAATCAAATCTTAGATATATCTTCTTCAATTGAAAATGTCCAATAAATATATATGTGACATCACTTTTGGGACAAAAACAATTATTTCAAAAAAGTTATATTCTCACAACTCTTACTTGTGTAATTTAATTAAAAAAATCTACATATATATGTATGCATATACACACACACATGTGTGTGTATGTATATGTATATACATATACATATACATATACATATACATATACATATACATATATAAGTCAGTATTTATATTTATATTTTTAATAAAAATCTATCATCAACGTCAAAATATATGATTGATTTTCTTCTCAAACAAATTTTTACTAAAGCTTATTAATATATAATACTTTAAAGAAGAGTTACCATACATGGAGATGATATATTTTCTATTTTGGATAAATAGTGAAGACAAATTTTTGCATCCCATTGAAGTAGTAGTGTCCTTAGTACATGTAAGTTTCAAGATTTATTTAAAGTGAAATATATAACAAAACACACAGAAATTAATCCATGTACTAAAGTTTTAAGTTATTAATAAATAAAAATTAAAAGAAAAAGAAAAATCTATGTAAAAAAAAATTTCCAAATTACCTTATTTTTTAGTATTTTATTAGCAATTAAATTATAGTATCAATGTTCTTAAAAAAGTAATAATATTTTTTTAATTTTAATTTTAAATACAAATATTAAACATACTAAATAATCTACACTTTATTAGTTAAATAGTACCATTTTTTTTATTCAAGGGGTAAAGCTTTTGTAATGCCCCGTCTTAATAACCTAAGAATGTTGCAAATGTGTATAATGGTGTGATATTTTTTTTTTTAAAAGTTTAATTATTAAGTTAATTAGTTGCATACATTCATTAAGCTATGCGACATTACACTACTTTGAGTTTCCATAAGTGACTTAAGTATTTCGCTTTGCACATATTAATTAATAACATAAAGATAAACATTGCAGAACATTAAATTCCATTCAAGCTAATATAAGGTATAAACATGTTTCCATACATTGCATTTGATAATTATACAATACTCATCCATCTGATGAGGTAGTTCAATAATAATTACAATTACATTGTTCACCTGACAACATATGAGGGATGTTTTCAAATACAAGATTTGCAATATACAATGATGATATACACAAAATTTTCCAAGTGTGAGCTCTCCATCCATGAAGCTCTCGACGTCATGATCAAACTGGGGACCCAACGGAGTAAGGTGCACGTTCCACCCAACCATGTGGTACCCGTAGGTCCAACCCCCGTGCTAGGAGATAGTAATAAGGTTACCTAGACCAAATATACTAACCCTAGACACTAGTACATAACAAACTAATGGTTACATTGCTTCCAGATTTGGACAATTGAATTTACTACAAATACAAGGTTAACTGTTATTCTAGGTGGAGTGTCATCACAACATTGCAAAGGTTACCCTGGTGTTTCTTCCTAGGTTCTAGCCCCCAATCCTTGGGTTACCCTGGTAACCTCTTACGAAACCCAGCCCCTATTGCATACTATTGTGGAATCGAATGTCTTTTGAAGAAACAAGACACCGATTTGCCATTCCAGGCTTTCTCATCTTTACTCATGACTGAAGTAGCTCAAGAGTCATAAGCGAGGCATAAGCATCTTGTTAAGAGTTTTAAATCTAACTACTATGTTCTTTAAATTTTCACTGAGTTACTAACTCTTTGTAAGTTACCCTGACACCACTTTGTGTGTCGGCCCTTACAAAAAGCCACTCCCCTAAACATAACAAAGAAATCTATGTGCTCTGACTAAGGTTTACAAGATGTACATAAATACAATATAAAACCACTACACTTTTCATAACGAACATCAAGTCTATGTTCACAAACTCTGGTGCTTATCACCACACAAAACCACATACTCAACCTTAATCAACACATGCATTTAATTAAACAATCATTTTTCCCCACTCTACCAACTTGTTTGGAAGACTTATACATTTAAAACATTCCCAAATTGACCATTGAAAAAGAAAATACTATTTTAAAACGAATTAAAGCTCAATAATAAACTATCATTTGGATATACTAAATCCATTCATTTTAGCCAAAGATAGCAATATTTAAATCAACTTAGTTAAAACAAATCTTTCCTAATACAATTAAGAAATTGTTTTATTTAATTATTTCCTGACTTTCCCAAATTCGTATTAAAATAAATTCTATATTTTCTCATCTTTACATTTCACATACAATACAATTTAAAAATACCAAAACTAGTTTTCTAATAACTTAATAAATCACAATCTTACCAAAAATTTTATATATTTATATAGAAATATAAATATAAAAAGTATTATATAATTATATTCTAATTTCTACATAAATATATTCATATTCACATATACATATACATATACATATACATACATATACACATATATATATAAATATATATATATATATATATATATATGTATATATATAATGAAACAACAAAATATAAAATCATATTACAAACAACGCATTAAAAGGGCATTGAAATCTTTTAAATGTAATGAAACTTAACAATCAAATTTCTGCAGGTTCATATTTTATTAATTCCCAAGCACTGGCACGCAGCTCCCGGTCGCGGCCTCCCCGTAGGGAGGACGCAGCCCGCACCAGGGCTGCGCCCAACAGCCCTGGTTGCTACTGTGCGCAGCCATGGTGGCTGCCCCCACCATGCACGGGTTGGGGAGGGTTTTGGCCCTCCCCAATACTGTGTAAAAAAATTTATATATTTTTTTTATTTCTGTCGCATTTCGCCGTACGGGGAATGCCGAAATTTCATTATTTTAAGAAAAATAAAACCCAGAAAAGTCCATACAATTTTTTTTTTTTTAAATGAAAATAAATAATATTTTTCCCAAACCCCATTATCGCCCGTACAATGATTTTATAGAACATATGACTGGTAAATTTTTTTTAAAAAAAATTAAAAACACATGTACAGGCAATACAATAAATAAATATGAAATCTTACAAAACAAAACCAGTTGTTCAACTAGGTATTTGTAAATGAAAAATTCTTCTCACAAATTTTAAATAAATATCCCAGAAATACTCAATATAGGGATTCAAATTTTAAAACAGTAACCATTTTCTCAAAATTGTTTCTCAAATTTTCTTTTTCTAAATTTTCACAGGGTAAATTTTCTTTTCTACAGAATAAATTGAGAAATTTGTACATTTAAACAATTATTCTTCAAAATCTATCAGCTAAATTCATAGCAGATTTACATCTAATAATTTCAAATTCATTTCTGCAAATACCCTTAACAATTTTAAATAGAAAACTACATTTAAAAATTCTCTAAAAATTCTTTCCTATGTCCTTTGAAAAATTTCTACAGTTTATCCAAATCTTACAAAATCCCCAAGATATTTACAGGAAACACAACAAATCTTTTTCTCTAACTTTTAAAGAAAAGAAACAAGTAAAACAAGAAAAATACCTGTAATATGATAGCTGCCTGTAGGAGAATTCCCCTTGCCTGTAGCGTAGAATTCCCAAAATCTTCTTCAAAAGAAATCCCCAAATCCAAGAGAGCTTTACTAACCACCAAGATCCTCCAAGGGATCTTCCACAAATATACAGTATTACGAAATTAACTTAATTCAGAATTTTTTTTTTTTGCACAAGCAGAGATATTTTTCCCGTGAGGAAATTGAACAACCTCTGTATTTTTTTCGAGATCAAAATTATCCTCCGTAACAAATTTCCTCAACAATAATCAATTATTGCACTGGCACACATGTTAAGAAGTGGTTGCAAAAATATCTTCTTCCACCACTTCTCGACAATTTTGCCTTTCAAATTTGCATGTAATTAATTATTTTATTTTAAATTTAAAAATCAACTTTCAATTGTGTGCATTTATTTTTATTTAATTTTCTAATAAAACTATTTACACACTTAATATTTTAATTTAATTAATTAATTTATTTAATTAAATAAGTTTAATCTTTTAAGATCAAACCATTTAACCAAATAAGCTAATTAATTAATTAAATAATCATGCTATTTAATTTCTTCAACATTTAAAAATTAATTTAAATAACAATAATTTAAAGCACAATAAACTAACATTAAAATTTAACCAAATTTACCTTTCAAACAACTTATCCAAACAAAAGAATACAAACAACCACAACAAACTAAAGCAGATGATGTACTAAGACCGGGATTATAGATTAGACTAGGGTGAACCAAACTACTATCTCCCAATCAACGTATCCATTGAGTCTTGACACGCTCAAACCGAGTACCCAGGTGGAGTCGGTGTCATGTACTGCAATTCCTACAACCAAGCAATAACGTGCATACAATATATATATAAAGCATTAAACAGACACACCGTGCGGAGAAAATCACAGATATCACAGGGCACTCGCAAGCGAGTGATGCGATTCGTTCTCCACACCAATACACGTCACAACAGACTGACGAAATAATTAACTGTTAGTCCATCATAAAACATGTACATAGCAATAATCATCTGAAAGTAAACATCTACGCTATCTCAAAGCATATCAGGAAATCAAATATCGCAATAAAATGTATCATCATGTCACAGAATAATCCACTATCGCTCAAAACCAGCGATCAAAATATCCAAACAAGGTATCATAGACTAACAGTGTGAAAACATAACAACGAAAGCATAGGCATAAATGGAGGGGTACTACATCCTCCCCTAGGAGCATAAAGCATAGGCCTAACCTTACTAATATGTTGGATATAAATGGTGTGAGCTAATGTGTAGGTATAATAATTATGTCAAGGAAAAAAAAGGACCATATGGACATAAGTTAATACTCCTTTTGTGAAATCCATTGTTGTGAGCCCTTGTAATAAAAAAGCTAAGTGGTGTTAGCATTTAATGTTGGAGTGATTGTGTTTTAGGGCTTAATGTTCGGTGGTTATGTGTTAAGATGTCTTATGAGGGTAGTTAAGAGTGTGAGTGGGAAATTAGGGGTTGCAAACCCTTAATTGGAGTTGAATTTTAGATGCATTATTTATTGTGATATTTTTATTTGATGCTTCTGCTTGACTATTACCCTGGGGGTAATAATGAGTGGAAAAGTGATGTTGAATATGGTATTTACCACATAATTCCCAGACATCATGATTCTTGAAAGGATGCTCGTTATCCATGAAAGTAGAAAGGAGAACACCATACCGATATATGATGTAGTTCAAGATGAATTTCATAATTTTATTTCAGGTGATGTATGCCATAGGAATGGATTCAATCAATTTAGTGAAATATTTGGTTGTAGTAATGATAAATTTATGGCCATTTGAAAAATTAGGGTGTATCTTTTTGACAAGGTTGAGTCCCCATCGAGAGAAGGGCCACAATGGTGTAATCAGATGCAATCCTTGTGTTGGTGCACGTAAAATATTTCCATGTATCTGACACTATTGATATTTCTTGAAAAATTGGTATGCATCACACTCCATGGTCAACTAGTAGTATCTTGTTCTCATGAGCCTCTTAGCTAAGATAGGATCACTAGAATGAGCTCTGCATATACCATTGTGTACCTCGTGTAAATCCATTTATGCTTCTTCCACATTGAGACATCTAAGAAGAGTACTATCTAAACTATGACGGTATAAGGTATCAATGATGACATGACATATTTTGAGGCTTCTTAGGTAAAGGTTTTTCATTGATTATTGGACAAGTCAAGAGGAAGGAGTTGGTCATGTCGGTAATTATATATGTCTTTGTACCGGGGTGAATTAAGACCAATAATTTTTCACACGAGCTTAGATTCGGGGACATCGAATGTGGGGATCAAAAGTTGTTCCACCATTAATTCACATTGATGCACATTATTAGGTATGTCTAAGAGCGATCCTATAGTAGCCATTGTGTTGGTTGCTTTGTTCTATACTTGTGGAATTTGCTCAAATATGATTTCATCAAAGTACTCTTTAAAACTATCGACCATCTTCTTGTATGACACAAGTTTGTCATCTTTTGTTTCATATTCATCATTGGCCTATCAAAAAATCAACTCTAAATCACTGTAAATATGTAGGTGCTTTATTTTCCATTTTATAGCTTCTCTAAGTTTTATTAGCAAAGCTTCATATTTGAAAATTTTATTAGTGCATGGTAATGTGATCTTGTAAGACTTAGGGATTGCAACCCCATGTGGTGTGATGACTAGAACTCTTTCTCCCGAACCATGATTGGTATAAGATCTGCCAAAATAAAGCTTCTATGTTGTAGATGTTTCTAGTGTGAAAATTTCTTCATCAGGAAATTTTGATAAAAGAGGTTGAAATATTGGAGTAGGAGTGTCGACTAGATGATCCACTATTATCTATCTCTTTATTGCTTTCTTGTCTACATAATTGATATCAAAATCACTAGGGTGCATTACCCATTTCCCCAATCTACCTATGAGAGTTTCTTTACTAAGCAAGTACTTTAGAGGATCTATCTTTGCTATTAGCTTGGTTTGAAGATTCAACATATAATGCCAAATATTTTGTGTTGCAAATACAACAACAAGACATACACACTCAATAGGAGAGTAATTGAGTTTTTACCCCACAAGTGTATGACTAATGTAGTGTATTTCTCTTTATCTACCATCTTTATTGAATTTTGTGCTAAGAGAGCTGCTAATGACGATGACATAGTTGATACATATAGGATAAGGGGATTTTGATCAATAAGAGGGATCAAGACTGGTGGTGATAAAAAGTAACCCTTGATTTGCTAAAAATCCTACTAACAGTTGTCAATCCATTTGAATGAAGCGTCCTTATGAAGAATATACTAAAATGGATGGCACTTGTCTGCTACCTTTGCAATGAATCTATGGATTGACTATAGTTTACCTTGTAGAATTTGCAACTATGTTAGATTGGAGGGTGGAGGCATGTCGATGATAAATTTCACCTTTGCAGGATCAACCTCAATACCTCTATGAGAAATAATGTATCCAAGGATTTTTCTAGAAGTTACTCCAAAGACACTTTTCTGGATTTAAAATCTTACTTTATACTACAACCTAGTGAAAATATTATCTAGCACATTTAGAGGATTGTCTCTTGTAAGGGATTGTGCTAATAGGTCATCAACATAGTCTTCCATGAGTGTGTGCATCGTGTCATGAAAGATTCATAGTCATATCCCTCTGATAGGTAGTTCCAATGTTCTTAAGGCCAAAGAGAATGACATTCCAGTAGTAGGTACTCCATGGGCAGGTAAAATTTGTCTTGTGTCGATCTTTACCTGTACAACTTTAATTTGATTGTAACCAGAGAAGCCATCCATGAGTGACAACATCTCATACCCAATGGTAAGATCCACTATCATGTCGATGTTTGTTAGGGGGAAATCATCTTTTAGCCAGGATTTGTTGACATCCCTAAAGTTTGTGCATATGCGGATGCCACCAATTGGTTTGGTGACAGGTGCAAGATTTTAGATCCATTCTACGTAGTCTATTTGTTTGATGAAACCAACATCTACTAGTTTCTTTAGTTCAACCTTGACCAATAAGACAATTTGTGGTTGTATCTTAGATTTTTTTTGGAAGGTTTCACATTTAGAAGCAACGAAAAATGATGAAGTATCAACTTGAGATACAGTCCAGGCATATCAACATAGGACTAGGAATAATTAATTTAAAAGAAGAAGGTTTTAAGGAAGGTCTAGGTCTAGAGCTTGAAACAATATATCTTGAATAGTAGGACCAACTGTGATGGGAAGAAATATAACGCCCTTTGAAGAGCACTCTGCATCATCATATGCTCTTATAATGATCCTTTTTGATACATCTATACATGCTTTGGAGAAACCCATAGTAGTAACCAATTTTAGTGTACAAATGTTCAGTACTGCTCCACCATATATTAGAACACATCAAATTTTGTGCTTGTTGATATATAACTCAAGATGTAAGGGTTCATGATAATAGATTTCCACAATCCATGAAAATTACTGCAAGAGTTTTTTAGATTAGATTGTGTCAAATATTTTGCATCAACATTTTGAATCACACCCCGTGATTCATCATTAGGATAGAAAAGAGCATAGGAATCACAGAGTGTGATTCAAAACGTTGATGCAAAAACTTTGACACAATCTAATCCAGAAAAATCTTTCAATAATGTGAAGGTTCATTATGATTGGGCTTCTGTGAAGTACAATCATGCTCTGTGAAAGTGACATGGTGAGTGATAGCTAGGAACCCTACCATGGCCTAAAATTGATTAATGTTTAGGTCCACGAGAATTGAAGAATCATGTAAAGCTTTGTCTAGGATTGCCTTATGCTTTGGGGATGTGTAGTAATTCAATAATTGATTTATGAGCAGGGGTTCTTGCTAGAGGATCCAATAGGTTGTATTCATGTGTCGGTTACAATTTAGAAGTGGCTCCTTGTAGAGTCACTTTTGATTGAAGGGCGGTAACTGCACACCGAGGCTTTTTGTTCTTTAAGTGGTTTCATTGGTTTATGTGATCAAATATACTTAAAAGGAAAAAAGACTTGAATCAAATTGTACTTGAGAAAATTTGCAATGCTATTCTACTTGCAAAAAGATTATACCAATGATAAAAGGTGAAGAAGGGGAGAAGATTGTAAAGAGTAAAAGAGATGTCAGATTTAAAAAAGTTTTGGGGTTCATCTAAATAATGAGAGAAAAGTAAAACTGATCAAACTTATTGAACTTTAAAAACAACCAAATTTATTAACCACATAAACCAATGAAAAGATTAAATAAGAAAGTGACCATAGATATTATCGAAGGTAAAAAACCCTTTTATCAAATTCCACTTGAGAAAATCTGCAATACTATTCTACCTACAAAGAAATTGTACCAATGGTAGAAGGTGAAGAAGGGGAGAAGATTATAAAGAGTAGAAGAGATGTCAGATTTAAAGTCTTAGAGTTTATCTAGACAATGAAGAAAAGGTTAAACTGATGAAACTTATTGAAATTTAAAGACAATGAAAAAAAGGTTAAACTGATGAAACTTATTGAAATTTAAAAAACAACCAAATTTATAATTTGATCAAGTAAACCAATAAAAAGTTTGGATAAGAAAGTGGCCAAATGTGATCAATGATAGAATAGCACGCGAGAAAATTTGCAATACTATTCTACCTGCAGTATGCTCAACCATGTAACAAACCTACGACATGAGACAGTTATACCTTTTACTGGTAAAAAGCCTACCAAAGCCATAGAGGCGATTTTTATTATTAATACAATCACCTCTAGAGGGATAACTCTGGTCCTAAATTCTCTGTCAAGTTTCTATTGCATCCAAATTGGGCACCGCAAATTCAAAATATTTTAGATCTGTATTAAATGTTTATCTCGAGTGATGATTTTCCACATCTGTCCTTGTCACGTGGAAGAACCGACCTATAAATAATACAATAACCACCGCCTGTCTGTCTGCCAAAATATAATAGAAGAAAAGCATGATACGTGTATCTGCTTGGTTGTAGATGAGACGGCGAGAGCAGTGAAACAGGAGACGTGGGTAATCGAAGATGAGAGTGCATTGGAATTTATCATTTTATTTGAAGCTCAGACACCTTATATAGTATTCTCTCTGCAGTGTATATATTGAAACTACTTATCCAGTATTTGGGCAATGTCGGTAGGCAAGGAATTCTGCGAGGGTGAAACTTGTGTGGGAGATGTCACCCATCACAAAGAAGTTTATAGAGATTACGTAGGTAAGCACAGCATTCAAGCAAATGGCAATGAAACGATGGTGAAATCTCCAGTTTCATTTGTGTTCGGTGGGATAGGTGCCATGTTTGTTCTCATGATATTTGTTTTCATTATTCTTGCATGCTTATATTGGAAAAAGTTGCCTCCTGCAGCTGTTGGACCAAACAACAATGGCTCTGAATCTCATGATTGTAGTAGAAAGATGGAGAATATGTGGTGTGATGTAGAGAAGGGCAAACTGATGGTTATCATGGCAGGTCATGAGAAGCCAACATATATGGGCCAACCCATGCCGTTCTATGCTACAGACCACACAAGTACGGTTTTAAGTATTGTTAAGAACACAACATTGTCTTCCCCATCTGCAAATGGAGAAGACTGATAAAGAATTGTTTTTCAATTGTCCGGAGTGTTAATTATGAAAGAAAGTTCCAATAAGCCTATCTTTGAATTGGGTTTATCTGTGCGAGTCATTTTATTACATGACTACTACCATATTGTTATAGGCGATGTAACATAGATCTTATTGGTTGAATGCAAATTAATTCAATGCCTAAATTTGATGGTCGAGCCTACTTATCCATTTCGCAATATATGTGAAACACACCTCACCAAGGCTCGACAATAGTTTCTATCTTGTTGAAAGTACAAAACACCCCCACCACTTGTAAACTGTAATCATGAATCAGTGTGAGAACCAGTCTGAACACTAGTCCATGAGATTACTTATCCCTTTCGGAATGTATGTGAAACACGACAAGATCACAACCACCGATCATACTACTATGTCGGTGTAAGGTGTCGAGAAAATGGGAGAATGGGAGTTCACAAAATCATATAATAGTGTAGAAAAGATAAAGCATAATAACATTCAACAAAATATAAATTTACACAGTTTTGTTATTACAAATTGATTTTTTAATTTTTTTTTAAAATAAGATAAGATGAGATGTGATTTGTTTTTATATTGTTTTCACAATTCGACAATCTTCATCTTGACAACAATTTATCTCATACATGTTCATGCCCATTCATCATTTTTTTGCAAGCCAAGAGAAACTAAACTCCACCTCAACTTCTCTAATTCTACTGGTTTTGTAGACATGCTTACACAATTTTCTCAGGTATAAATTTTATCAAGAGCTAATACACCTCCATGCTTACACAATTTTCTCAATTTTCTCAAGTATAAATTTTATCAAGAGCTAATACACCTCCATGATAGCTTCAATTCTACTAGTTTTGTAGACATGCTTACACAATTTTCTCAGGTATAAATTTTATCAAGAGCTAATACACCTCCATGCTTACACAATTTTCAATTTTCTCAAGTATAAATTTTATCAAGAGCTACTACACCTCCATGATAGCACATGTATAAAAATATATTTAACCACAATACACTTGGTTCTACAAGCCAGAATTTTGAAAGTATCCCAAAATATATATTCACACTTATCCTACACTTTTTCAAACCTCGCCTAATCTATCCTTTAAGAAAATTGCCTCTTTGCATGTATATGAGACAACCATATACTCTGCCTCAATAGTGGATAAATCGTTGAAGTTTTGACATCAAACAAATAGGTCCTCCTACAAGAGTATTAAAGTGTGCAGGAGCACCTGGGAAAGTACTAGGTTTATTGAAGTTTTGTATGAAGTTCAAATTTTGTTGTGTTGTTTTGAGGTCATGTTGACCATCTTGTTTTTTTTTGAGGTTTTTTGCTCCCTAGGTAAGAAGTGGTGAAAGGTGAATGAGTTTTAGAAGCTTATCATGTTTGTTTTTAAAACAATGGACCAAAGTTGAAAAACACAGTGTGTTTTATAACACTAACCATTTTGGTCATCCTTAGGTTCGATCAAAGAAACTTAACTGTTTCTAGGGCCTATTTAAGGGGTATCTCGACCCAGGAGCAGGGTTGGAAGCAATAAAATTTCGGTGTAACCTTGTGTGAATGAAAGAAACAACATTCAGAGTTATAATTTTTGAATTACTGTATCCTGATAGACCTTTTATGGATTAGTTTGCTATTGTTTTGATTTGTACAATGTAGTTTTGGTTGTCTTCAAGCTTTGTGTAAGATTAGAAAGCTTCTTTGTTGAATTTGTAAGCATTTGTTGTAAATAGTTCGTCTTTGCTCAAATTCTGGTCTGAACCAGATTGTTTTAAGGGAATATGGTGCTAGAGCACTTTTCCACTGTACAAACCGTATGGCCCTTTGGAAACAGTGCC
>VDFB02325500.1:0-14920 GCA_007258455.2 Sequoia sempervirens
AATGTTGGAAATGAAGCTTTTGAACATAATATTGAAGCAAGTGTAAATTATGTCTCACCAAATTACATGAGAAATGAAGAACCTTGTATGGAAGAAAGACATATTCCAATTTCAACACCCTTAAGAACCCCTAAATGGTTACTTGAAGTTGATGAGAATATTATAAACAATTTTGAAGGCAAGAGGTCAACACAAACTATTCGGTTGTGGGCTAGAAGAATTTTCAACCAATATTTTAGTGATAAGACATTGACCGAGCAATGCCAACTTTTTGTACAATTGCTAAAGATGCAAAAGATGAGACCTTTGCTAGCCAAATTGAAGATTCGTGTGAATAAGAAGACTGAAAAAAATTCTATTATTGTCAAAATATTTTAATGCTCTCAAGTCTATTGGAAAAGTAACAAGGAAAAGGATGAGAGAGCTGCTCGAAGAGTCATTACAACCACCCTAGTAAGCCATCAATTGAAAAAGGCTCACTTTATGAGACAAACTTGTATTGATTTTGACATAAATCGTAAAACTTTGGATAGAGCACTTGCAAGAAGAGAAAGAATAGATGATCCTCTTCAAAATGATACATGGGCTTTTGCCGGGAGGCTTCCACGTGTTCATAAGAAGCTAACCGATAATGTAAAGTAGGCAATTCAACAATTTTGGCATGATAACTCTAGAGTATCACCCAATACAAAGGATGTTTTAAAGTTAAGAATTGGCAATCGAGACCATACACCACATCCTAAACATTTCTTGGAATCAAGCCAAACAATGTTGTTCAAAATTTTTATTGAAACACATAAAAATATGGAAATCTCGCAAAGGATTTTTGAGGGTTTGAAGCCATTTTATTGTGTGCCTCTTAAGTTGTTGAAGTATCATGCCAGACCAAAGACAAAACAACTATGGACACTTAGTAATGTTGATCATGAAGCAATATTGGATACTCTTAAGCAAAGAGATGACCCTTCAAGCACACTTGAATAGCATTTTCAAGAATGGAAGGTAGAATGCTTATGTTCATTATGATTAAGTTCATTAGTGTTATTTATTTAATACTGATATTTTATATACTATTGCAATGCACGTGTCTTTAATAGTGATATTTTGAATGCAATTTTGTGATATTTTTGGCAAGATTGATCATGGACCTGCTGCAACAATAGCTAGCTCTGATCCTTTTGAAGAGGTATGCGTCTTTTATAGTTTGCATCACTAGGTCATTATCATTCAAGTTGTTTAGATTAATATAGATACGTTATTCTAAGCATATTTTCTATTGTGACAATATAGATTTCTCATTTTCCCACTTTTGCAATATTCCTGGGACAATTGATCATGGACCTGCTACAACAATAGCCAGCTCTGATCCTTTTGAAGAGGTATGTGTCTTTTATAGTTTGCATCACCAACTCATCATCATTCAAGTTGTTTAGATTGATATAGATATGTTAGTCTATCATCTTTTCTATTGTGACAATATAGATTTATCATTTTCCCACTTTTGTGATATTCCTGGCATGATTAATCATGGACTTGCTGCAACAATAGCCAGCTTTGATCCTTTCAGAGAGGTATGCAACATATTACAACAATATAGATTGGTTATTCTAAGCGTCTTTTATATTTTGCATTACCATCTCATCATATTTTGTGTCATTTAGAATAATATAGATTGGTTATTCTAAGCTACCTTGATGGTTTGTACAGGTGCTTGTCAGTGCAGAACATGAACATACTACTATTGTTGAAGATTGTGCCCTGAATGCCTCTAATAGGAAAATTATGTAAAATTTGAATTCTCAAATTGGAAACAATGTAAAATGGTCATAATTGTGTATGGGCATAATCTATACCCAGTGATGTTTTTTGAAATATGGGTCAAATGTCTGGCATTGTATAAAGGGTATGTTTAAAATGTAAAGAGGTCTGTATTTTGGAAACTCATATGTTTTGTAAAGGGGTCTATTTTTGTACTTAATCGAGCTACAACCGAAGGTTTTCTTCCAGGTTCTTTCCTATCGGTATGCTCGTTTGAACTAGGTTTTGTAATATTTCCCATTTATATATAATAAATTATAGTGGCTTGCAACTTTTTCTCCTCAAACCCAATTCTTTAATTCACAAGGGTGACCTCATAGTCACAAACCTATTCCCTTTCATTTTAAAATTCAAAATTCAAACTTTTCGCTAAGTGGTGTCATTCACCCACTTTTAGTTGACTAAACACATGTTTGGCATAATTTGATGATATACGCTAGCATTAATAACATACAATATATTCATTATAATCATGAAAACATTCATTTATCTTATAGCATCGGAGCAATTAATAGTGAGACATTTTGATTCAATGCAATAAAAATGAGTAACAAATTTCTAAATACCACCAAGTCCCTAGATATTCAAGAGTAGATGCAAAGCTAAACATTCATACCCTTATCAACCCTTAATTATCCAATACCCCTATCAACCCTTAATTATGTTACGTTGATTGTGTTTGATTGATTGGATTTTATACATCCTTGTACCTCATTGATACATTTTTCTATTAGGTTTTTCATTTTTTTTGTTAAGATATAGTAAATTATATTCACTTGCAATTTGAAGTGTAAATCTCTTGTATTGTTAGAATGAGTACTTGAATGATCATGAGGTGTTGAGGGAAATATTGTTTTCATTAGTATTCTTTGGAATGCTTTGGATATTGTTGTAATGGCATTGAATAAAGAAGGTCATCAATGGGAGTCACACAATCGTTGCCATCAATGAAATTGACCATCTCTCACATGTAATGCTTGGGAGTTACATTGGGAGAAGTGGATCATCTTTCCATAATGTTATGGGTTCCTACTTAGCTGATATGTTCATGGTGGAGGGCTATCTTGAGTGCTATCATAATTACACGTTGGGGTGGTTCGTGGTTTTAAACTATCAAGAATGGTTTTGGTGGCAATTAGTTTGGGGAAACCACTTACATGGTTTTATCTTCCCATTGCTTTGTATAAAAATTTTATGTAGAAACGTTATTACATGTCTTGACGTTATTTCAAGAGTGGAAGGCGTGGAGAACTGGGTTTTGAAATAAAATGAAGAGTCAAAGGTCCAAAAATGGTGGTTTTTTTCACTTGAAAATAGAGTTTTTACCCTAGGGTTTGCAAAAATATTTGAGATAACAGAAGTTTCTTTGTTTTCTAAGCATATTGGGGCCTAAATAAAGGTTTCTAAGGTGGTGGAAAAGTCTGAAAGGTTGTGGAAGTGCTACATCCAATAAACCCTCAAGAATTACACTAAAAATAGGGGTTTTTTGATTTTACGGTTACAGGTCCATACAAATGGAATCCAATTGCAGAATCTTTGTTTTCTTTGCAATTTATTTTCTGCCCCAAGGTTTTAGGGGTTTTTGTGGTGTTTGAAGGTATGTTGCTTTGCATTTTTGGGCTAATTGAGTAGCATGTTCAAGGGTGAATGTATAGGAAGTCAACGTTAGTCCAAAGGAGTCTATGCTGTTTCTCATATATGTTGTGTAACTTGGATATGGGTGTTTGAATCAATCATGTGTTCATCTGGTGTTTTGGAAAATTGTGGAGTAATTGGAAAAAAACTAGTTTCTCACTATTACAAGGGTTTAAGGGGGTTAAAGAGGGAAATGTGTATTTAGTTGATTGTCAAGTTTTAAGGGAGTTTTGGACTGTCCAAAGAGGTTAGAATAATCTTGTTAGATGCCTCAAATAGGTAGGTTGCAAAGAGTTTATGATTGTGCCCTTGTGTCTACATCAATTTTTCACCTAATTTGACTCGGTCCAATGCAGCTCGGAGTGATTCGGCATATTTGGGAGCAAGAGAGAACCATCCCTAGTGTAAACATACCCATCTGGACGTGTTGGAACAGTCCATTTGGTCGTATGAGCTGCGGAGTGAAAGTTGCACCACTTTGCAACTTTACACTGCTTGCATCTAGCAACTTTTCCCTCCACTGAAAAGTCATCACCACAGAAAAATGCCTCCGAGATAGAAAAAACCGAGAGAGGTTTCTATAGATGGTCCCAACACAATCCCATAGCCTCAGACGGAGAGTCTGTAAGCATCACGGTCTTTGAGAAATAAACCTTCAAAGATTGTAGTCTTTTAGCACTTTGGACTCTTAAGGGAAATCGCCGGTCCAATGTAGCTCGGAGTGATTCAACATATTTGGGTTCAAGGGAGGACCATCCCTAGAATAAAAGTACCCATCCAGACGTGTTGGAACAGTCCGTTTGGTCGTACGAGCTGCGGAGTGAAAGTTGCACCACTTTGCAACTTTACACTGCTTGCATCTGGCAACTTTTCCCTCCACTGAAAAGTCATCACCATAGGAAAATTCCTCTGAGATAGAAAAAACCAAGAGAGGTTTTTTCAGATGGTCCCAACACGATCCCATAGCCTCGAACAAAGAGTCTGTAAGCATCACGGTCTCCAAAAAAATAGACCTTCAAAGATTGCTGCATTTTAGCACTTTGTACTCTTAAGGGAAATCGCCGGTCCAATGTAGCTCAGAGTGATTCGGCATATTTGGGTGCAAGAGAGGACCATCCGGATGTGTTGGAACAGTCTGTTTGGTCATATGATCCGCAGAGTGAAAGTTGCACCACTTTGTAACTTTACACTGCTTGCATCTGGCAACTTTTCCCTCCACTAAAAAGTCATCACCACAGGAAAACGCTTCCAAGATAGATAAAACTGAGAGAGGTTTTTGTAGATGGTCCCAACATGATTCCATAGTCTCGGACGAAGAGTTTGTAAGCATCATGGTCTCCGAGAAATAGACCTTCAAAGATTGTTGCATTTTAGCACTTTGGATGCTTAAGGGAAATACCCGGTCCAATGTAGCTGGGAGTGATTCGGCGTATTTGGGTGCAAGAGAGGACCATCCCTAGCGTAAATATACCCATCCGGACATGTTGGAACAGTCCATTTGGTCGTACGAGTTACAGAATGAAAGTTGCACCACTTTACAACTTTACACTACTGGCATCTGACAACTTTTCCCTCCACTGAAAAGTCATCACCACAGGAAAATGCCTCTAAAATAGCAAAAACCGAGAGAGGTTTTTGTAGATGGTCCCAACACGATCCCATAGCCTTAGACAGAGAGTCTGTAATAATCATGGTCTTCAAGAAATAGAACTTCAAAGATTGTTGCCTTTTAGCACTTCGGACTCTTAAGGGAAATCGTCGGTCCAATGTAGCTCAGAGTGATTCGACATATTTGGGTGCAAGAGAAGACCATCCCTAGCATAAACATACCCATGTAGACGTGTTGTAACAGTTCATTTGGTTGTACGAGTTGCGGAATGAAAGTTGCACCACTTTACAACTTTACATTGCTTGCATCTGGTAACTTTTCCCTCCATTGAAAAGTCATCACCATAGGAAAACACCTCCGAGATAGCAAAAACCGAGAGAGGTTTTTGTAGATGGTTCCAACAAAATCCCATAGCCTTGGACGGAGAGTCTATAAGCATCACAGTCTTTGGGAAATAGACCTTCAAAGAGTGCTGCCTTTTAACACTTTGGACTCTTAAGGGAAATCGTCGGTCCAATGTAGCTCGTAGTGATTCAACGTATTTGGGTGCAAGAGAGGACCATCCCTAGCATATACATACCCATTCAAATGTGTTGGAACAGTCAATTTGGTTGTACGAGTTGCGGAGTGAAAGTTGCACCACTTTGCAACTTTACACTGCTTGCATCTGACAACTTTTCCCTCCACTGAAAAGTCATCACCACAGGAAAACGCCTCTAAGATAGCAAAAACCAAGAGAGGTTTTTGTAGATGGTCCCAACACAATCCCATAGCCTTGGATGAAGAGTCTATAAACATCACGATCTTTGAGAAATAAACCTTCAATGATTGCTGCCTTTTAGCACTTTGGACTCTTAAGGGAAATCGCCGGTCCAATTTAGGTCAAAGTGATTCGGCATATTTGGGTGCAAGAGAGGACCATACCTAGCGTAAACTTACCCATCCGGATGTGTTGGAATAGTCCGTTTGGTCGTACGAGCTGCTGAGTGAAAGTTGAATCACTTTGCAACTTTACATTGCTTGCATCTGGCAACTTTTCCCTCCATTGAAAAGTCATCACCACAAGAAAATGCCTTCAAGATAGCAAAAACTAAGAGAGGTTCTGTAGATAGTCCCAACACGATCCCATAGCCTCAGACGGAGAGTCCTTAAGCATCACGGTCTTTGAGAAATAGACCTTCAAATATTGCTTCCTTTTAGCACTTTGGACTCTTAAGGGAAATCATCGATCCAATGTAGCCGGTCCTATTTATGGCCCTAGAATCAATAGACATCCTCCACTTGTTTCCCTTCTTAGGTGCCAACACAACTAGAACAACACATGGACTTATGCTCTTTCTGATTAGCCCTTGGTCCAAAAGTTCTTGAACTTGCCTTGCTATCTCCTTATTCTACTCTGGTGTCATCTTGTATGCAGCCTTGTTAGGTAGTGTTGCTCTTGGTATAAAGTATATTTGATGACTGAATTCTCTCTTGGGTGGTAGTGTAGTTGGTGTACCTTCAAAAATGATGTCCTTAAAATGATCCAACAGTTGCTTCACTTCTACTGTCATAGATAGCTGATTAGATAACTCCTCTTCCTTTGGCTTCAACATGATTGCATAGGTCTCTCCTTCTTCCTCCTTTATGTCCTTTAGGAATCCCTTTCCACTCATCAAAAGTGCACTAGTTTTTTCCTTTTCCACTACGTTTTCTTCTATCAAAGACTAAATTTTATAAGTCACTCCATCCTTCTTGAATGAGTACTTATTCTCCTTGCCATGGTGTACTGCCTCCCTGTCATATTGCCATGGTCTGCCAAGCAAAAAATGGCATGCATCCATTGGTAACACATCACATAGTATGTTGTCTTGATACTTTCCTATAGAAAACTCAACCCAAACTAGTTCATTGACCAATATATTCTGCCCTTTCTTCAACCAAGTAACCTTGTAAGGACACACATGGAGTATCTTGATGAGTTTCAACTTTTGTACTGCCTCCTCTGAGATGACATTATCAGTTGATCTTGAGTCTATGATGACCTTGCAAACCTTACCTTGTATCTTGCACTTGACTCTAAAAAGAGCTCTCCTTTGTTTGTGTTCATCCTCGGTAGGTGCTTTGATCAAAATCCTTCTTAACATGAGTTGTTCTCCTTTCTCTGAATCCAAACTTACTTCTGAGTTTTTAGACAAGTCCTCTTCTTGGACATATGTAATCTTCCTCTCACCTTGTGAAGATGCTGGCTTGTTTGGACACCTATAAGCCAGATGGCCCAACTATCCATAATTGTAGCATTTCATGGAAGAAAAGTGTGAACTTCTCCCAAAGCTTCCTGATCTACCTCTTCCACCATTGTTAGAGCTTCTACCTCTATATCCCCCTCTATTATTTTCCTCATGGGATAGTTCTCCAACCTTGGAATCCCCTTGACCTTTGTTCTCATGGCTTCTTCCACCAAAACCTCCTCTATGTCCACCTCTAGAGTCTCTACCTCTTCCTTTACCTCTAGTATTGGAATCTTGTTTCTTTTTTAGTTTCTCTTCCAACTTAATAGCCATTTGATAGCAGCTATGGAGGGTAGTAAGTGTGAAAAGACTCAACTCCTCTTGTATGTTCCATCTAAGACCGTTTAGATACCTAGCAACCTTGATGCTTTCAACTTCTTGCACTCTAGATCTAAGGCTTAGTTTTTGGAACTCCTCTATATATGCAGCTACATCTAGGTCTCTTTGTCTAATATTTTCTCTCTTCCTGTGTAATTGAATATCATAGTCTTCAGGTAGATAGTTCTCCTTCACTTTAGCCACCATAGTTTTCCAACTTCATATGGGTTTCTTTCCTTTCTTCTCTCTTTCTTCTTGTAGAAACTTCCACCAAGTTAGTGCTTGTCCTCTTAGCCTTGATTTGGCTATCTTCACCTTTTGTTCCTCTGTAATCCCATCACATTCAAAGTGATTCTCCATTCCTTCAATCCATTCCATAACCAACTCTACATCCATTCTTCCTGTGAGCATAGGGATACCTTCAAGTGCCTTGCCACTCAAAGCCTTCAATGCTTTGAGGAAGGGTTCCTTTGCTAATGGAGGGTCAGGTTCTGGTTCTATGTCTTCCTCTATTTTATTCTTACCCTTATCTTTATCCTCTCCTAATTGTACCTTCATCTTGCTTGCAGTCTCTGCCACCTCTTCTAGTTTGTGCTTCATCTCTTCCATAGCCTCTTCAAGATGCCTATTCTTTTCTTGTTGCTCTGTCAAGTCTCTAGCTAGCTCTGCATTGGTCACCATGGTTCTCTCTCCTATGGATTCACTTCTTTTTGACATTCACTTCTCAATTCCCAAGCCTTGTATGGCTCTGATACCAATTTGATGGGGAGACTTACCTTTCAAGAGCACTCTTGCTCTTCCCAAGACCTATTCTCTAGTATTCCTAGGGTATTCCTCTCTACCCTATTTAGGGATCTCTCCTAAACCCCTCTCACCTCATAAGACTCTCCACCAGTTTCAAATTCTTCTCCATTACTCTCAATTTGCCACTAGGCTTCCCTGGGCTCCAAACTGACCCAAAGTGTCCTAACCACTCCAGGTGCTAGGAAAGGTTATTCTACTATCTCTTTGTTGATTTTAAACCTCACTGATCCATCTCATTGGATTCTTTCACCATTCTTCCATCGCTTTCTTGAAAAACTCCATTTTAGGCCTTATAGCCTTTTGCCCCAACTAGGCCTCCTAGAACCCATTTTCTTGGCTTTTCTCAAAAACGGTCTTAACAACCCCCAAATATTTTTTGATATTATTTCTAGTGGTACCCTAGGCTTCAATATTTACTAGGTGTAAGGTCTCCCAAGTGGCCGTTCATATGACTGTCCTCATACCTCCCTAATTTCAAGGGTTTGAAGGGTTTTAGCTCCTTTTTCCAACTTTGAGGGCTTCAATGACCTCCTCAACTCTCCTCCTTGCACAAACATGTATGGAATACATGTTCCCACACTCCAATTCTCTTTATTGGCACAAAAAAATCCATTTAGTAGCTTTATTTACTGTTGTCCTCTCCAAGCCACTAGCCAGAATGCACTTGCACTCGCCTAGTGCTTGATAGTTTCTTCACTTCCCCTACAAAAAAAGACTCCTAAACCTGTATGTACATTATTTACATAGTCCCTAGCTTTATTACAATTTTCCATGAGAGGAAAGCCACGGTAACGCAAGTGGGACTCATTATTCACAAAACTGGCCCAAACCGGTAGTGAGTCCAAAAACCCAAAAACTTGCAAAACCTTAACCAGTTGGTCTAAATGACTAATCTAATGGTAGGTACAGTAAGTAAATGAAAAAAATGAAACACTCAAAGCATCAGGTTAGTCCTTTCAATCCATTCTTGACTGGATGAAGGCTCAAACACAAAAATGCACTCAAAAGTTGTTGAATTCCAATCACACAAAAATGCTCTCCAAGTCTCAATTCGTGAAAATGAACTTCCAACCTAGGTATTAGGGTTTGGATGAGCTTATATACCTTTCTCCCATGTGATAGGACTCTTGGGTCGGACTTAGAACAACATTAATGCTATTTTTCAACTTTTAGGCCAAATTTCCAAGGCAACATTGCCAAAATGCTCAAATTGCCAAGATTTGTCTAGGAACTCATAAAGTTCAAGACTAAGCCAAACCTACCCTAACACACTCTCAAAAAAAACCTAGGGACTTTATATCATAGTCCTTATTCCCTTGGTGGTTGGCTAGAACCACCTACAAGCCAAAAATCACTAAGATCTTCCAAAAGACCTTAAGGTGCTCCTGCACCAGTTTGGAGGATGAAACTTGTTTGGATTTGTGAGGGAAATTTCATAGAAAGGTTGCATATGTACGCCAAGCATAGTGGATTTCAGCATCCCAATATTTTTTTATTTATTTTTTGACCATTGTAATCTTGGTTATGAGCAAACAATTGAAGCAAAAAAATTGTAATCATCAAGTGAGTTAGCTGAATTAAATACTCTATTCCAACCAACTCATATGTGTAGATCTATTTATCATATGTGAATGTTTTAGATCTAAATATCTTGTTTAAATGTTTTGGCTGATTTTCATTGAATTATTCCAAATCTAAGAAATTTGTATGAATAATTTAGTTAAGGATCATTGCATTTATCATTGAGCATATGGTCAAATGTTCTCATCCTATGACATAAGTATTGAATTGCTTTAATCAGTTCTGACAAGCCATGACCTCTTGATTGGGAAGGCTGTAACTCCCCCATTCATTCAGACAACCAGATGTATGTTTGTTGACAATATCAAATAAAACCTCCAACCAGGGTCTGCTAGTGTAGGGAGAAGCAATGCATGAAATTTTCTTTTTGATTTGGGCTAAATGTGATTAGGATAGGCCTAGATAGGGTTGTATCAAATCCCAGGAGAGATATGTTGAGGAAGAAAATAGAGAAATTATAGTGAAAATGTGCATTAGCATGTCTCATTTTATTTATAGAAGAAAGTACAGTGCACAACAATTAAGCAAAAGCTAAAATCCATCTATGAAATAAATTACTCACTATCAAAACTAACCTTCAAATTAAAGAAGAATTTAAGAAGCTATATTTTCATATAAATTCTTCAAATGTATTTAAATTATTGTACAAGGAACATAAAATATTAGAGATGCACTATCCAAGCAATCTTGTTTTCCTATCAGTTTATGTAAAACATAATTATTGATGGGATTCTACTTAAGATTCAATTTATCAAGGAAATCAGAAATGTTTTGTAGTTTTGTTCTACCAATGCAATTATTTTCTATACTAGCCATTATGAAGAAGCGGTTTATACAAATAATTGAATCTTCTAGTCAACAAATGGTCACAACATCTTGGGATGGAATGATTAAAATATGGAACATTGATGAATGAAGAGGTAGTTGGGCAACAACTTTTTGCTCATCTAAGAAGACACAAAGTGCCAGTAAGTATATGGAGAATGGTCATATGATATATTATTAGTATTCATATGGGAGTCTAGCCATATTAATTTTTTGAAAAAGGTGAATTTATGTTATATAAAAAAATTGATGGTTACAAATGGACCACCAAATTTACGAAGGCATGGGAAAGTTGACAAAGAAGAAAATCAGATGGTGTAGGGTTAATCATATGAGTATCTAGTTGTTACTTATGCAATGTGAAATAATGCTTTGAGTTTGAAAGATGTGCAATGCAATGTAATCAGCAATATGAATATAAACTACATAATATTTAACCATTCTTTTTATGCTATTGTACATTGATATTTAACCATTTCTTCAAAGATTTTAATCATGCACATGAGGAGGAAACTAAATTTCAATTGTCAACTTCTATATATATCAAATTATCCAATAATCAAGTGTATGTCCATATACAAAAATGGCATCAACGCAAACTCAAACAAAATTTTACAATATGTGGCATATGCCATCTCAGTATCTATTCAAAATTTACATGCCAAAATGTCTATCTCATCCTAAACTACTGGTGGATCATCAAAATGGAGCCTCTTTGAAGCACTTTCGTTGGCTCTGAAGGTGTTTGGATGAGAAAAAAGTCAAACCATAATTAAGATTAGTTATACTATATAATTTAAAATAGAATAATTAACATCAAAATCAATATACATTAAATTATAATTGAACTTTAAAATTGTAATCTTGATTACCTGAAATACTCGTCTCTTTGAAGAGATTGAGGAGTCCTAGAATGTAGCCCTACCTCTCAAAAGACTAACCAAACCAACTTTTGTAGCGTCTTTCTATATATGTGAACAAAAAAATGAAATTGATCCAAGTTAGCATAGAATTGTTAGTAATAAGAACATATTTACCAAGCACAAAATAAAATAAACACATACCTCTTTAGGTTGATCTTTTTATGTATCTCCTTTAGGTGTCTCAACACCTCCTCCTTGAGATGTTTCAATGCCTCCTCTTTCAGGCATTCAAATACCTACTCCTTTGGGTGTTGTGGCATTTATCAACAATGATGTATAGCTCACAACCGCTTGTACATAAAAATGACAAGTACATATGAAACTACAAATCTATGTCAATGTATGCATAATCAATAAAAGATCTTATAAATTTTAATTCAATCAAATTTGAGTTCAATTACCTTTCCCTTATCCAACACTGTGCCTCCATAGTCTGGAGAGTGTCGCAACTCGCTCACACTAGGTGTTTGCTACAAGCATAGAGTAAGATAAACATATAAGTTAATATATAATTTCATTATTGACAATTCAAATGACAAGCAAATATACAGTAAAAAAATGTAAATGAGTGAGTGAGAAAATACACACTGTGTGCGCGTCAAGGCCAAATGAAATGACCCTAAGGGTACTATTAGTCACCTATGTGAGCTCCTCCTCGCATACATTGAATCGCTAAATAGACCATGTAAATAAATACTTGATAGTACTTCGATACTATCTCTATTAATATTCATTTTAAAAATGCAAGTTATGAATTTACACATTAAATGTTACCTATGTAACTACTCCGATGTCTGCCTCTCTAGCAACAGAGGACTCTATAGGGTGTACTCCACTCTCCTACGTGTGATCTGCTATAATCTCCACATCCTGGATGTCATAATCAGAAGTGTCTAATGGATGCTTAGGGGGTTGTACAATAGGACCCAAACATGTTTGTTGGCACGTATTGCAAATATGTGGCACACAAATATGTGGACTTGAGGAGGATGATGCAGTAGCACTAGATCCATCACCAAGATCACTGCATCGCGGGCTGAGCTATTGAAGAAGCATGGGAAACCAAAAGACCACTCATAGAGTGAATGGCCTAGATAGTTTGTGTGGTTGCATCCTCCATAATATCTGAATGTTGTACTGGAGGTGGCGGAGGAAGGGGAGGATGGGGAACATGTGGGCACCTAACTACTCTAGTTGCCCCTGGCCTATCCTAAGGCATACCTCTACCAATGCCCTGGAAGGGTTTAATGTCAAAGTAATTAACATGATGCCCTAACAAAAACTCAGCGTATAATTTTTTAATAAAGTAAAAAGGTACATCAAGATTATTGTTGGGTGGTTTATCAAAAACCATACACCAACGATCCCAAAAGTTATCTACTATGCCCCTATGCGTGCACCATTTTATAGAAAGTTTTGGCTTGTTAACATTAACTGGAAAACCATTGCTGGTGTTAATAAATAAAGAAGCTATTTGGGATTTTGTTAGTTGGAGATCTTTCACATCATCATAAGACATTCCACATGCATAATATTGCCTCATGGTTTCTCGCCACGAATGAAATGCATTATGTTCGGTGGAGAGGGTTTCTACATTTGTAATTATTCCTGTCAATGTGGTTGACATATGGGATAATCAAGGGATTTTCCTATAAACATCACAAATGCCCCTCAATTGCTCCAACTTTTCATGAATTAACTGTTCAATTGATGGCTGCAGAGGTGGTGGAGCATTTGGAATTTCTGCATTTTGATTCTCAGCTGGTGGATTTTCATTTTCAACTGGTGGAATTTGTGCATTTTCATTCTCGACAGCCATAATGCCTGATTAAAGTTAAAAATAATTAATCTAAAATTAGACAATATAAATGAAACACTATTTTAATTTTAATCCAAAACATTAATTTTTTATCAAAATCTATTTTGAAACCTCAATTGTTTCAAAATTCAATCAAAACCCTATTTCTTTGAAAAACCACAAAAAAAAACATTCATTTTTTCAAAATCCATTCTCAATTCAAAATTTTCATAAAAATTCAATCAAAAACCCTATTGTGAAAAAAAATCCACAAAAAACATTCATTTTTTTATCAAAATCTATTCTAAACTCAATTTTTTCACAAAAACTCAATCAAAACCCTATTTTTAAAAAAAATCAACAAAAACCATATGAAATTATTCAAATCTAAATCAAAATTGAATCAAATCAAATGAAAATAAATAAACTTACCTTTCCAAATCAAATTTATATCGGATATCTGTTACGCGAACAATGGATGAACAGTGCGCCCGTAGGTTCTTCTTAGCCGAATGAGTTGAAAAAAGAGACAGAAGTGTTAATATATACTTTTACAAATCCGATATCCAATCCAAATCGGATATCCGATTCGATGTGTAAAAGTAGCTTTGGTGTTTGGTATAGTGACACCCGAGCCTACAAAAATTCAACATGTTCTTTTCACATTTTCTCGATCGATGAAAGACATTTGTTTTTCCTCATTGCCACTTTTTGGCCCACCATTAACCTGCACATACCCTGGTGAGATCTGGGAAAATTTGGAAAGTATCTATGAAGGAGATGATAAGGTGAAGAAGGCAAAGATGTAAAATATGAAGACTAAGTTTGAAACCCTAAGGATGATAGAAGATGAAGATATTACATGCTACATGCACAAAGTGGACGAAGTTGTCAATTCTATCAGAGGCCTTGGTGGAAAACTTGAAGAAGATGAGGTGGCAAAGAAGGTATTAAGAGCTCTTCCTAAATCTTATAGTCATAAGGTTTCTGCTATTGAAGAAGCTTAGAATTTAGATAATTATTCTAGAGATCAGTATTTTGGTGCTTTAACTACTTTTTAATTGAGATAGTTTGGTCCAAGTGATTCAAGAAAAGAGACTACTTTTAAAGTTGGCAAAATAGTGAAGAATGAGGAATCTAATCTGGATGAGTTTTGATGAGCTAGAAGAAAACTTTGTGAGAAGATTGAAAAAAAGACACTAGAAAATACATAGGTAAGTTACCTTTCAAATGTTTCAATTGTGGAACTTAGATAGGTCATTATGCTTCAAGATGTCTAGTCAAAGCTTCAAATGATAGATTTAAAGAGAATAAAGGCGAATCAATTAAGAGAAATTAT
>VDFB02325500.1:14940-55071 GCA_007258455.2 Sequoia sempervirens
AATGGCCCTAAGGGTGCTATCAGTCACCTGTGTGAGCTCCTCCTCAGACATTAACTGTTAAATAGACCATGTAAATAAATATTAGTACTTGATACTATCTCATTAATATTCATTTAAAAAACATGCAAGTTATGAATTTACACCTTAAATGTTACTTGTGCAACTACTCCAATGTCCACCTCTCTAGCAGGAGAGGACTCTGTAGGGTGTGCTCCACTCCCCTGCGTGTGATCTGCTATAATCTCCACATCCTGGATGTCATAATCAAAAGTGTCTAATGGATGCTCAGGGGACTGTACAATAGGACCCAAGCATATTTGTTGGCACGTATTGCAAATATGTGGCACACAAATATGTGGACCCAAGGAGGATGATGCAACATCACTGGAACCATCGCCAAGATCACCAGACTATGGCTGAGCTACTGAAGAAGCATGGGAAACCAAAAGACCACTCAAAGAGTGAATGGCCGGGATAGTTTGTGTGGCTGCATCCTCCGTAATATTTGGATGTTGTACTGGAGGTGGCGGAGGAATGGGAGGACGGGGAACATGTGGGCTACTTAACCACTCTTAGCGTTGTCGCTGGTCTATCCCCGGGCATACCTCCACCAACGCCTGGAGGGTTTAATGTCAGCAATTGACATGATGCCCTAACAAAACTCAGCATATAATTCCCTTTAGTAAACTAAAAAAATGTACATCGTAACCATTGTTGGATGGTTTATCAAACCATACACCACCATCCCAAAAGCATTCCACTACCTCTGCTGCACCATTTTATAGAAAGTTCTGGCTTGTTGACATTAACTGGAAAACCAGTGCTGGGGTTAATAAATAAAGAGGCTATTTGGGCTTTTGTTATTTGGAGATCTTTCACATCATCATAAGACATTCCACATGCATAATATTGCCTCATGGTTTCTTGCCATGAATGAAATGCATTATGTTGGGTGGAGAGGGTTTCTACATTTGTAATTATTCCTGTCAATGTGGTTGACATATGGGATAATCGAGGGATTTTCCTATAAACATTACAAATGCCCCTCAATTGCTCCAATTTTTCATGAATTAACTATTCAATTGATGGCTGCGGAGGTGGTGGAGCATTTGGAATTTCTGCATTTTGATTCTCAGCTAGTGGATTTTCATTTTCAACTGGTGGAATTTGTGCATTTTCATTCTCAACAGCTGATACTGCCCGATTAAAAGTTAAAAATAATTAATCTAAAAATTAGACAATATAAATGTTTATTCTAAATCAAAATCTATTAAAACATTCATTTTTTTTTATCAAAATCTATTTGAACCCACTGTCGCTAAAAATTCAACTTCAAAACCCCATTTTGAAAAAATCCAATAAAAAATCATTTTTTTTATCAAAATCCATTCTCAATTCAATTTTTTCATAAAAATTCAATCAAAAACCCTATTGTGTAAAAAAATCCCACAAAAAACATTCATTTTTTTTATCAAAATCTATTCTAAACTCAAATTTTTCACAAAAAACTCAATCAAAAACCCTATTTTTTAAAAAAATCAACAAAAACCATATGAAATTATTCAAATCTAAATCAAAATTGAATCAAATCAAATAAAAATAAAAAAAACTTACCTTTCCAAATCGAATTTAGCCTATATCGGATATTCGTTATGTGAAGAATGGATCCATTGTGTGCCTGCGGGTTCTTCTTAGCCGAATGACTTAAAAAAAGTGACAAAAGTTTTTAATATATACTTGTTACAAATCGGATATCCAATCCAAATCGAATATCCAATTTGTAAAAGTAGCTTTGGCGTTTGGTATGGTGACACCCGAGCCTAAAAAAAGTCAACATTTTCTTTTCGCATTTTTTCGGTTGATGAAAGACGTGTTTGTTTTCCTCATTGCCACTTTTTGGCCCACCATTAACCTGCACATACCCTTAACTTTATTTAATTTGATCCTATCATTATCCCCTTAGCTAAATAAATCAAATATTTATTTAACTAAATCTTTATCACCTTTCATCTCCCTTTGATTTGGTTTAAATCCCTAAATCTAAGTGAATCCATGATTAAATGCTAATCCTAATCACTTGTATTCTCTAGATTTTTCCACTTGCACATGAAATTTCATTTAATTGATTTATCAAAATATTTATTTACTTTCAACTTGGCATAAAGGGAGAACATTCTCCAAGTTTGAATCTTCCCCCAATTTGACATGTACATCCAACAAAGCATTTATGAGGCCTTACATGTCTCTTACATGTCTCTTGCACAAGGTCAAACTCAACATTTAACTCTCAAATTCAAATTTGAATCTCCCCCTCTTTGGAACATTGACCAAAATGTGCTCATTCCTCAACCTATCACAAGTTGACAAGTGGCTTCATCTCATTGGTCAAATCTTTATTTGACATTGCTCTATTTTGATCACTCTTAGCATTTGACATTCTATAAATAGAAGGCTTCATTCTTTAAAAAATCCTCCACAATCTTAGCATTTCATATCCACAATCCTCATGCAAAGTTACTCTCTTCAATTGAGAACTAATTTTGTGCATTGCATCCTCATCATTAGCATTATCAAGGGTTGGGAAAGGGTTACTTCTCACAAGTGACACCAATCCACTATGGAATAGGTTATTCACTATGCTCTTTAGGATTTCAATTAATTTGTTTTGTTGTTATATTTGTAGAGGATAAGGGATTATTTCATAAAGAATGCCATTTTATTTTCTTTCTTTTGACTAACTTCATGATGATGTATATGGAATAGAAATAAAAGTTGTAGATATTTGGTGTTACATTTGGTTTGAAAGGTTAAAACGAACATGTGTCTTTTGTGCTTTGTAATATTTTTTGCAAAATAATCTCATCTAAAAAGGCATATGCACTTCTCTCACGCTTCACGATGATCTTGAAAATAAAAAGTCTTTTTGATGACATTAAGTTGCATAAAATATTTCCTCCACACTTAATTTTGAATAAAACACTTTGCGAGTGTGAGTAAACTTATTGCACGTGTTCTCCCTTTGTTTCTAAACGAAGGTTGATCGAACTATGAATATGATTGCTCGCTTTTTCCTATGTTAGAGGGTCTGCCTTGAGGAAAAAGAACTCACCCAAGGGAACGACTCAACCGGTAACACTCTAAAGCCAAGTGTATTTCCAACTGGGATATAAATGTGGGTATTGGAGTAAACGCCAGTATCACACGGTTGGCTCCGATGAGATGGATGTAAAAAGGGACTCTCGTCGTATGGGTTAATCTCCAGGAATGGAAAGTCAGAACTAAAACCCTTGTTTGTAGTAACCAACCGTTCCATCCAATGATATTATCAAAGTGGTGCATTGGAACTTAGATTCCAAGAAGTTACTTGCCATGTCCGATCTTGGTTAAAGTATAGAGGTTAAGACTTCATTCTTAACATACCTTTATACTCTCTTCTTGGTTGCATGTAAAATCATCTCTTCTACTATGAAGGGCATGATGCAAGCCCACCAAGAAAAACATACCAATTGAGCTAGGATGTTATATTGCTTGTGAGTCAGTTTGAAAACACAGTGCTTCGATCCAAAACATCGAAAACAAACATTCAACATGTGCATCAAATCTCAAACCCTTTAGGAGAAGCAAATATCCTTGAACGAATTCACATGTTATTGCTTTCCCTTGGGATTCGTATCCTTAGAGGCTTCTAAACATTTGGATTTCATCTCAATTTTCTCCTACTAAAGTCAACTTTAGGTAACCTTTGTCTTGATTTCCTTGATTTCCACATAATGCACTTTGTGGGATGAAAGAAAATTAGGACATTGGACATTTAGTTTGAAAACTAAGCAAGAAGTGTTTGTGGTAAAAATAATCCATTAAAGAAAAGATTCAATCAATTAGACCCCACACATGTGTTTGGCATCTTTTGGTCATATGGTTTTCATGCAAACATTGGTCTTTTGATTTTGAATTACTCTTAGAGAAAGGCATGTTCTTCACTATCTTGGTCTCGTAAACAAATCCTTCCTAGGTTCATTAAGGATCAAATCAAACACTTCATCCAAATTCCAAACATCTATCAAAATCCATCCAACAAACAACTTTAGAGCTTTGAAAACATCATTCTAGACCTGGGTAAATCATCAAAATCAAAATCACCTTGTTTAGTTAGGTGTATGGGAATGCATCCTTTCTCATACATTTAAATTGAATTAGCAATCCTTTGAACAAGTTCATCCTAAGATCAAATCTAACATCTTAGGGTTTACAAGTCCATTATCCAAATCCAATCAAAACAATCAAAATCAAGCCCTAAGTCTAGCATTGATACAAAGTCCCTAAACGTTCAACACTCATATCATTCACCCCTTTTCATCCTTCATCTCATCATTGGTCCTAAACACCTTAGAGGTCAACAAGGTCAAAACACAAGAAGAACATGGAATACAAAGTTGATCCATACATCATGAGTAATCCAAGTCAACCAAACTATCAAAGTCTTACAATTCCAATTGATTATCAAAAATCACATTTATACAATCCGTACATGGGATCATTATCTCCTACAAACCTCAATGACACAACAAATGTGAGTATGCCCAATCTGAATTTTGGAACACCTTTCCCCATGGTAGATTTAAATCAAAGTCCAAACTTACAAGTTTATCCACCAAACAATCAATGCATGAGTCTTCAAATGACCAACATCATCCCACCAAATCCATACATGCCAAAAGAGAATATACCAAGTACATGTTTTCCAAACATGAACATTTCAAATCCAAACTTGGAAAACTTTGCGATAAATATGTTTGCGAATCACACAAATGTTGTTCAAAGTCCAAACACAATGATAGAAACTCCATGCATTAGTCCAAGTCAAGGTAACACCATGCAAAATAAAAGTTACCTAAATCAAGGCAATATGATTCCCAATATCAACAATGTTCAATTTCAACCTATCATGCCAAAACTAAACATCATCCCAAATCAAAACATTGTCCAAAATCAATTTTTCGATGATCCCATGTGAACACCACAAGTGTACATCCCAAATCCGCTTGAAAAAAGCCAAATCAAGGGAGTCAAATTCAAAATCAAGATCAAATTTCACTAGAGCAACTTGCTTCACATGCCAAAATAATTGAATTATTGAGCCAAGAGATATATTCACTCCAAAATCAATACACTCTTCCATTGGTTAATCCATGTCATCAAAGCATTGAGTTATGCCCACAACCGCATCAAGAACAATATCTCCAATGTCAAGAATTCAGATATTGAGATCAACAACATCAACAACAAACCCAATCACCACATCTCGAAGATCAATCACCACATCGTGAAGATCAATCACCACATCTCCAAAATCAATCACCACAAGGTCAATTTAAAGTACAAATCTCACAAGGTAACAAACAAAAATACACACCACTTGGGGGACCCATCGAATTGATCATGCAACAATTGGTACAAGAAAATCTCATTAAACTCCTTGTTTATGAGGATTATCAAGAGCCCTTAGTTAAACCACCGGGGTATAACAAGAAGCACTTTTGTGGCTTCCATAAAACAAAGGGACACGCAACATCGGATTGTATTTGACTCAAAATATCATCCAAGACCTTATTGATTGAAAGATAATCACTATTGTGGACAATGATCAAGATCTATTCATCAATGAGCACCTTGAAGATGTTTCCACCTTGTCGAACGATCAAATTAACATACCTCAAGAGTCACTTTTCAATCATGATCAAAATCCACCAACAATACCCAACAATGATTCAATTCAAGAAATATGAACATCATTTGACCCTATGGTTGAAAACATTGATAATATCTCCACAACAATTGTTGAAAACAATGTTCAAGATCTCTCCATTAATGAGCACATTGAAGATGTTTCCACCTCATTCGATGACCAAATCACCATACATCAAGAGCCACTTTTTAGCAATCTATTTCAAGGAGTGTTAGGATTGTTTGATCCTATTGACATAATGCACAATCCATTGACCTATTATCATGTTGAAAATGTCTCTACATCACCTAATAAGTTAGAGGACATATCTCAAAAATTTATTCCAAAGCATGATCAACGTCTTTCACCAAGGTCTAGCAATGGTTCTTTCCAAAACATGTTTTCAAATATTGAAGGAATCTTCAACTCAACATTTGATCCGAACCCACTTAAGGATCCAGAGGATATTGAGCCACTTCCCATTCCTAATAAAGATATCCAAGGATCCTTTGAAACTGGCCCATGTCAAGAACTTGATTCACAACAGGACAAATGCAACTCCGAAATCATTCAAGATCAAGAATTTGTATCTCCAAGATACTACAATGATCTAATGGACACTCTCTTATCTATGCAAGATGTACATACTCCTCCATCTACCTATGTGATTCTTTCTATGGATGGACACATATATAATATTCATTTAGAACACGATCCCTTTATTCCTGGCATTGTTACACAAAAAGAGTAGATTATTTATTTGTATAGTCAAATAGAGTTGTAAACATTAGGATTAGATACATCCAAAATCTAGACTGAAGACATCATGTATGAAGATATACAACATTATCCACTCAAGGAATCAGGTCAGATAGAACAGGATATTCAGGAGTGAGCAGAGCATCCAATTGAAATAACATCATCTGTAGTGGTCAGTTATGAGAGAATGCATTCTAAACAAAATCTCTCAGAACAGGAGGAATCAAAGCATGAAGGTACTACTACCACCATACTGGGGGCAACTATGTCTCAAGTAAACACCAACATAGGGAGCACAAAGAATCCTTGTGATGAAACCAATGCCAATACTACAACTAGCCATGTCATGGATCTTCATCCACCCATCACCCCATCCACAAATTGGGACCAACATCATAAGAAATATTTAGATCAAAGTGCAAAGAACGTTATCAAATCAAAAGAAGCAAAGCATGGTGGAAAAATAAAATACAAATGGATACCAAAAAATACAAAGAAAGATCATCCTTATCAAACTCCATTAGTCAAAGAAACTATGGGGAAAAATAAAAAAGGGAAAATTATCCTTCAAAGATGTCCACAAAAGAAAAAATAAGCTTTTCAAGCAACATACAAAGTGTATCAAGCAGTTGGTCCTAATTGCACCCACACTTTTGTATCCACCCATCATTGCTCATCATGCCAAGTTTGGAGAGTCAAAGATTCCAAGCTGTCAACCAATCCATCTTTTATCCCTAAACACACTCCATCCACGCCTCCACACATGATATCTAATTTTCAAATTGACCATGTATTGGCAATGACCCTTCATCATAAGGATTTAGAAGGCACTCTATCACGATGTGCGCAGAAAGACAAAGTCAACTTCGATATCAACGAAGCAGATCAGGAATCTCAAAATTTGTATTCAAGTGCATATATATATCTTGGCAAAGAAACTTCTTCAGGTAGGATATTGATGGCACATGATGAAAAAAGTGTCTACATCAACACCACAAGGTGGCTTAGCATGAATCTTTTAGAAAAATGAAAAAAATAAAATAAAAATGAAAATCCAAAAATATCAGAAAAAGGATTGAAAATAGTAAAGAAAAAAATTGTCCTCCAGTGAAAACCACTATGGTGGCGCTTTTGGCAAGAACATGATGAAAACCTGGCAAACATGCGTCATGTGTAGAATCAAGCATCTATGTGCACTAGTTCAGGTGAAAGCATCTCATCCCATCCACAATAAATCTAGCATTTCATCCATCTTACCCATAATAAATCTATTCATCCATAAACCATTGATCCAATCCATTTTCATCCATGTGCATATATCTACATCCATCATCTGAGTTATCTTGATCTTGATGAAAGTTTGGGCTACACTTTACGCTTGCTTATGATCAACATCTTGACATGGGTCATTTCATTGATCCTATCCTATGCAACATTATATGAGCCATGAAGCATTATCCAAATAAGCATTCTTTATCTAAACACCTTATCATATCGCAAGATAATCCTTGGCATCCTTTGCGTACTTACCATATCCATCCGTCCATACACCTATCCAACATCCACCCATAGCATTCCATACATTGCTAGAAACTGGGGATAGATATTTAGATCTCGCTTCAAGAATAAATCTTGATCTATATCCTCCAACTTATGTGGTGATCCAAAGATTGGAAAATGTGAAATCAAATTGGTCAAAGCATTTGTGTGCAATAATCCAAATCACTAGCCCATGGCACATTTTGATGAGAAGACATTCCTTATCACACTTCATCTTTCATCGAACATCGATCCAAACAATCAATATTAGTCGCATCTAATTTGCATGTAAAACATCACATCAAATCATTTGAAATTTTTTTTTTCCAAATCAAGCTTCATCAATCATGATCAATCAAATCCAATCAAAAAATCATCATCTCGGGATATCCTTGTGTTTCTTAACACTATCCTTGCATTGTTGTGTATCCTCAACAATGTTATCATCATCAATCTGATCGAGATCTCAATCCTTGTGTTTCTTAACAATATCCTTGCATTGTTATGTATCCTCAACAATGTTATCATCATCAATTCGATCGACATCTCAAACCTTGTGTTGCTTAACACTATCCTTGCATTGTTGTGCATCCTCAACAATGTTATCATCATCAATCCTGATCAATTAATCCTTCCATTGTTGTGCATCCTCAACAATGTTATCGTCATCAATCCTGATCAATTAATCATTGCATTGTTGTGTATCCTCAAAAATGTTATCATCATCATCAATCCATTAACCTGATCAATCAACCTTAGCTTGGTTTTCAAAAAAATACCAAACAAAGAATTGATATCATAACACATATCCATATCCAAATCATCCAGAACATCAAAAAATCCAAGAACACTCATAAAATAGAAAATGTCAAAAAAATGGCATTCGAACTACGTTGTCTCTGAGCTTAAACGTAGGAAAGGCTAATCTTTGATCAACCCTCGAGACATTAAAATCCAAAAACATTCAAAAAACATCAAAATCCAAAAAATTCAAAAAACATCAAAATCGAAAAACATTCAAAAAAAAAATCAAAATCCAAAAACATTCATAAAATATTAGAAAACACAAAAACATTTGATAAATCAAAAATCAAAACATTCGAAAAATAAAAAATACCAAAAATAACCTCAAAACATGTCAAAAAATAAAAAAAATCCAAATATTTGAAAAAATCCATCCATCTCATTTCACTTTCACCTAAAATAATCAATCATCCATAATAAACTGATCATCACCTTCATCCTTTGGAAACACAAACATGAAACAACCACAACCATCATCATCCTATACAATGCATGTCCTAGGATATATCATTCCGATAATGGGCATCATTTTGGATATCACTTTGGATTCTTATCCTATCAAAACACATCTCTTTGGCTAAGGTATGAAGAACATTGGATTGTTTGCATACTTGATCTCTTCTTTTGATTTATCTTATTGTGCTCATTCCCAGGACCTCTTGATGATATCTGAATGAAGGATTTTTAGAGATAGGAATGGGGCAATGATCATTATATTTTGTCTACTATGCTTGTTGGGCGTTCTTATATAACTTGGTGAATACTTTGCTTTGTTGGGTTGTGTCTAGCAAAGGTTTTCCGTATTCAAGTGTGAACAATAATACTCCCTTTGTTTGTTGAGTCAAAGTCCATGCACTAGGTACAATGCCATCTTGGTTCTTTATACCTTGATGCATCATGTCTACATGTGTAATCAAACATAAGGTAAGTAGCCCTTTTAAAATCCAATCCTTGATAAGCAAATATCATCATCATCATCATCATCATCATCTCTAATAAAGTCTCGTCAGATCATGGACTTGTTGGATCCTCTTGTCATCATCTCATTTCTTATTTCTTCTCTCTGCACTAACATAACATCACCAATGCATCCATCATGCATCCACAAACCGTCAACATACCACTTATCATTCATATCATACATAATAGGAAACATCGATCATTTCACATGCATTGCATTGCATCATCATCATAATATAGATATGTTAGTCTAAGAATCTGCATAAAAAATTCATTCCAAATCATATAAGCATCATCGCATCATCCATCTCACATGCATCATATCATCATTTAAGTTGTTTAGGATAATATAGATTGGTTATTCTAAGCATCTTAAAACCATCTCATTTGCATCATCATTACAACCATCCATATGTCCATTTTGAACCTCTTTATTGTGAGATCGACCCTCAAATCGAATCTTTTTGCTCGATCTCTCAAGGGGGCAATGTACTAGTGTACTTCTTTATGCTGGGGCATCCAAAAAAATAATAAAATTTTTGAATTTTGATCGCGACAAGTTTATTCTTTGAACCAACACAACAAGTACATTGCTTTAAAGAGGGGCAAAATGTAGACACGTGAAATTGACATCATGCATTTAATTAGTTCATATTCACCCATCAATTAAATAAACCAAGTTTAATTGATTTAATCTCTAAGGATCGTCCATCTAAAATTAAATAAATTAACTTTATTTAATTTGATCCTATCGTTATCCCCCTTAGCTAAATAAATCAAATATTTATTTAACTAAATCTTTATCACCTTTCATCTCCCTTTGATTTGATTTAAATCCCTAAATCTAAGTCAAATGGGTCAAAAACATTTAACATCATTTTAATTAATCTAATCCATGATTAAATGCTAATCCTAATCACTTGTATTCTCTAGATTTTGCCACTTGCACATGAAATTGCATTTAATTGATTTATCAAAATCTTTATTTACTTTCAACTTGGCATAAAGGGAGAATATTCTCCAAGTTTGAATCTCCCCCCAATTTGACATGTACATCCAACAAAGCGTTTATGAGGCCTTACATGTCTCTTACATGTCTCATGCACAAGGTCAAACTCAACATTTAACTCTCAAATTCAAATTTGAATCTCCCCCTCTTTGGCACATTGACCAAAATGTGCTCATTCCTCAACCTATCACAAGCTGACAAGTGGCTTCATCTCATTGGTCAAACCTTTATCCCACATTGCTCTATTTTTATCACTCTTAGCATTTGACATTTTATATATAGAAGGCTTCATTCTTCAACAAATCCTCCACAATCTTAGCATTTCATATCCACAATCCTCAAGCAAAGTTACTCTCTTCAATTGAGAACTGATTTTGTCCATTGCATCCTCATCATTAGCATTATCAAGGGTTGGGAAAGGGTTACTTCTCACAAGTGACACCAATCCTCTATGGAATAGGTTATTCACTATGCTCTTTAGGATTTCAATTAATTTGTTTTGTTGTTATATTTGTAGAGCATAAGGGATTATTTCATAAAGAATGCCATTTTGTTTGCTTTCTTTTAACTAACTTCATGATGATATATATGGAATAGAAATAAAAGTTGTAGATATTTGGTGTTACACATATATAGTTATAATTTCATTCAAGAGGATATGAGTTTATATTACTAGCAAAAAAATTTATGTTATGACTGATCATGTATATAATTTTTTTTTTAATTTAAATTTCATAATCATTTATATGTCAAATAATTAAAATAAATTTAAAAAATAATACAAAAATATAGATATATATTATACTTTTCAAATTAAACACAACAAAATAAAATAAAATAATGAATAATGATTTTTCAAAAATAAAATTAATAAATAGTTTAGATTTATACTCAAAATTTAGACCTATTCTTAAACAAGACAAATTATGATACTAATAGTCCATTGAAACACAAAAATACTAAAAAAATTAACATATTATAAAAAGAGGAAAATACATTACACTATTTAAGAAAAAGTATTTATATAATTTCACTTTCAAATGACATAATATAAAACTTATAATAATAATTTGAAATTAGCCACCATTTATATTTTTTTAACTCAATTTTATTTTCCTCCTCTTAAGCTGCTCTACCCTTCACTTCTTTTTCAAATATAATCATCAAATACACACATGATTAATAATTAATTAAAATAGCATGTAATTTGTGTAATCAACGACACCATCATTGTTGTCCAAAGTCGATCTTTACTTTTTAAAGGAAGTTTATGCTTTTCTCACAAATTCCTCCAACCGTTGAGGTGAAGTAACGTACCCTACCAACAATTGCATTGCACCAATTTATTTTAATATAATTCAATTGTAAATGGACGGATTAAATTTTATTCGCATCACATACCCATAATTTTCCCTTTCACACCTTTCTTCTCTCTATGCTGGATGTTACATATAATCTTACATTTTGAAACTTCAATGGTAAGCCTTACTTTACATGCTAGATAGTATAAATAGCACCTCTATTGTTAAGAAATGTCGTAGATTTATTAAGATGGAATGTAGATGAGTGTTATATAAAAGTATTTATTGTTTTTCTAATGGAGACTTAAGTCATAATAAATAATAATTATTTTATTTTAACAATTTATTACGTGAAAATAATTTTAGATTATTATTTTGGAATAGATATGATTTAATAAATATTTTATTTTATTTATAAGAATTGAATAAAATTATTTGATTTCATATAAGAAAAAGAATGAGACACATTTTATTTTTCTGATGACATTTGAAAGGAAAAGATTTAGGAAAAATTATATTAATGAACAAATTACTATTAAACAACATCAATACAATCCATGCAAATACGAAAATTATCGTAATGAATATTTTTTAATTGTAGATAAATAAGTAGCATAAAAGAAAGTCCACCATAGTAGACAACAAACAACATAACTATCAAGTAAGATAGTCTGCATTAGTGGATGGCCACACTTAAATATGTAGAATAACTAAGTTTCATATTTTATATTTTTCATCATAGTATACATAGAAAGGTAGGTGACTAATGATTGATGTCTCCTAAAGAAAATGTGGATACTTTTTTTGTTCAATCAAGTGAGAAGTAAGGACCATCTCCCACTATGTATGTATATATGAGTTCCCATACAATTGTTGACTCTATGAATATGGGAGAATTATATGTTCACATACAATAAAAAAGACCAAGGCCAAACATCCAACTAAATTTAAAGATGACTAAAGAAGCAAGACAATTCTACCTTACTTTAGATATCTAAATTTTATGGATATACTTATATCTATACCATATATGAGGAGTAGCTATATATAATCTTTAATGTTGATAAAATTAGAACTATTAGAATATTTTACTGAGCTAACACAATACTACAAAAGCCATATGGACTTCCCAAACTCTTGTAATGTTGAAGCACTCTTGATAGATGATTTTTTGAGAGGGGCATATAACTCCATTACATAATTTATAAAATTATTAAAAACATATTTGATAGATATGAACCCTCAAATGTTTGTCACATCTTGGACTGCTGCATGTAGTCACTCATCTACCTCTTGAAGAATTCCTAGTGATACCGAACCTTAAATTTCTAAGCCTATGATGGGAAGAGAACCTCCGATTACAAACATAGTGTTATAAATGACATATAATTCCCTATAGGTCTCCCTATGCTTCTCCTACATATAATTCCACCTAGTGCCATAATTGTTTCGTTATCCTAGGTGATTTTATAAATGTTTGAAACAAACATAGATGAGATGTTGAAATTGACATGATAACACTTTCCATCTTCAAAAGATCCCATCCCAAAACCTCTTTGATTATGTCACCAATATCTTTTCACTATAAAGACCCTTTTCATTTGAAAAACTATTATTCTCCTAAAAAGGTCCTTTAACAATTTTTCACTAGTTAGAAAATTATGGAGCTCTATTTCTCTTTAAAGAATAGAGGTAGGGTAGTCAAATTCACGATGCTAATTTCATCAGTGTAAAGGAAAAAGAATTTGGTCAAAACAAAAACCATGTGCCCAATGGTATGACCTTTCAATGATCTTACCACCACATGGATTTTGAGAACATATCATTTGGCATATGGCTTTTGTAAATATCTCATTTCTATTTTGCATGTATCACTCTTTCTACCTTATATGCAATTGCTCTTAGTTGGTATTAGCAATTACTTTAAGGTGGGGGTATACATTCCATTGTATGCTTCACTTTATTCACACACTCTGAAGATGGTTGTGCTATCACAACACCTCTTGATCATTCTTTGTAGAACTTATCAAAGTTACCCAAAAAACATGTTTCGTTTAGCCCATAAATTTTGTTATTGTGGACATGAAACTCACCTAGTAAATAATGGATTTTACTAGCTTGTGGCATTTTCACTAGTTCACAAGGCACAGGTAGTAAATATTGAATTTTACTAGCCTTTGGTGTTTTCATTGGTCGTGAGCCACCTCTAGTAAACAACAAACTTTGCTATCCTATGAGTTATGAATGTTTCCTCTGGTATGGATCCTAGTAAGAGTTTATAGATCTTACTAGTTTGAGAGCCATAGCTTATAAGATTTTATTTTTAATGTATTCTTTGTGTATGCTCTATGTATGTTTGGATTATTATGCTGCTAACTGTGATTGTTTCAACTTAATAGATCTATGTATCTTGGGTGATCCCACAATAATGGTTTACAATTTTTGGCCAAACTGGACATTGAACTGATTTTTTTTAACTAAATCTTCACTTTCGAGCACCTATAGCGGCTAAATTGTGAGGAATTTGAAGATGATGCAAACTAGTGATTTGTGACATTTTGTTTGTAGATTCTAAATATATTTTTTTTCAATTTTTTTTGAATTAGATTGCACTTCTTTTTCCATTTCCTTCAAAAACAAGTTTCTAATAGTAAACACCATTTTTAAAGAGTGACATCACTAGCTAACACATAATGTTTTTTCTATGAAGGATAAAATTCTTTTTTTTTTTCGAATCTAGATTCATAACTACAATATCTATTGCATGTAATTGGTTTCATAGCATTTCATTGAATATTTTTTTCTTAATTAAGTTTCAAAGTCAAACCTTTTACAATTTAGACATGATTCACTGGCTAAAGCATAACTTGTTTTGTATGTATCAAAATTCAATCTTTTTTGTTGGATCAAGGACATCAATATCTAATGCATTGATATTTTTTAATTTCTTTTGATATTTTTTAATTTCTTTTGATAATTTTCCTTTTTTCCACGTGCAGAATAGAGAGCTTGATTTTAAGTGAAAAACCTATGTTTAATCAAACTAAAAAAAAAAACATAATAAAACCAAAACATATTAACATTATATTCGATGAATAGCTCATTCCGAGGACTACTATCATCTAGTTGGGTCTTTGAAGTATCCTCCATTTTCATCCTCAACCTGAGCTTTGAAGGGTAAAATTTTGCAAAAAATTGGTGCAAGATGGAGAGAAGGGCACAAAAGGGGGGTTTCAATGAACCCAAGTTTGAGAGAACCCCCCTTGGAGGTTCGCTAAAACTAGGGTTGGAATGAACCCCCCCTTTTATTCAATTTTCCATTGTCTTTGTTATAAAAAATACCAAAAAAGTGGGTCCCATCATTTAATAGGGTTTCCTCAAACCAGGGTCCATTCGAACAGCCCAATTCGTGTGAACCCATAAAAAGCAATTTTTTTTCATAGGATCATTTTTGCAATTTTCCTTCCTCATTGTAATTGTAAAATAGTATTGTGGGATCACCCTCTTCTTGCTACATACATATCATGTGTGTGTCCTTTATATCTTAACATTGGATATGATCCTAAGCTTGGGGGCTATCACATATCTCAACTTAGGTGTTTTTCTATCTCTACATCATTTTGATGAAAATACTTGGGATTCTCCATAATTTATTGTGGGTATGAATCTAAGTGCACACCCTCACTAAAGTGGGGGTTAAATGTAGCATTGTAAATTTTTGTTGCTTACAATTTCAAACTAGGTTTGGTACTAAATTTGAAATGTGTTTAATTCTATTTTTATTGTGCTTGTTTCATCATATTTTTGGAAAAAATGGTTAAGTCCTTTATTACTAGGCCCTTTTAGAGAAAATTAGGCCTAGAAACCAATGCAACATGCTGTCATCCTAGTTGTACGCACCAAAAAATTTGAATTCAAAAGTTGGCCTTATTGTGATTAAGGATGTGACCTTTCTTGTTGGCCTCTCCCAAATGGTTACTTTTCTATGTTCTTGTTCTCATATATAAGTAACCTCTTATCTCCTTTCTTAGTCTAGAGAGAAAAAGTTAGAAAGAAGCAAGAAAGAAAAAAATGATTACATCTATATAATTTGAACAATTTATAGTCTACAATCTGTCAACTAATGAACTCCATTATTACAATAAATTTATGTCCAAGTATCATGCGATGCTGCTTATTTATTGTTATTATCATTGTTATATCCACTAACACTTGTAGGATTTCAAAGAAGCCTCTTCCTCCTTGTGTTTGATTTGTGTGGCTACATCAATCTTGCAAGGGTTTTAGATTTGAATGGTAAATTAAATTTTACTATGTTGATTATCATTATCATTGTTTATTTTCTTCACCTCTTCTTATTGCAAGCATGCAATCTCTATCATTATAATTTCTATTGTGGACGTGGGAACACCAACACAGGCTTTGATTGAGGCAAGCCCATACACAACACAACATTTTTTTCCTCTTTCCATCTTGTACTTGTATCTAGGTCATTATTTTGGAAGGAAGATTCAATATCCCAACTCATTTGGAGACTTTTAAAATGCTACATCTTGTCCTTACTAGTTCACCATTAATAAACTAGGGTATACTAATTATTCAGCCATATTCACATTGTGAGTCTTGATTTTCTCTATTGCAAGAGTGTAGAAAGTTTTGAATCCATACAGGAAGGTAACCCTCATTTTGGTACCTTCAAGACTACACCACAATAGGCTGGTGTCCACATGATGCATTGACATCTTCGACAGTTTGCCCCATTTTTTAATATCAGGTTCCTCTTTGTGCTACTTTCTTATATCTACTTTATATTTCTATTCATTCATTCTATAGTGTTTGTATACTATCAAATTTAGTCAATTTTTTCATAACTAGCCTAATTTAGTGTATTATCTCATCGATCCTTGCACTTTTAATGAAGGACCCAAAATTTGGTTTGGCTCATCCTTGAGGATAGTACTCAAGAAAAACCCCTTGGTTGATTTTGTGCTCTAATTTTTAGGTGAAAAGATAGATTTATATTAATTCATTTAGTCTAGACCCCCCTCTTTTCACCTACAAACAATAGGTACCTATTCTTGTCGATATTTTTTCAGGCTCAATGCTTCCACTAAAAGTGGACCCATTAGCTTGCAGTTACCCATAAACTAATATCTTTTCTCCTAATATAAAGATAAACTCCATTCACATTAATCTTGTAATTACTTTTCTCACGTTTTGGCTAGTAATGAAATGGATGTAAAAAGTGTATTGAACCATGAGGATCTATAGGAGATTTATATGGAGAAACCATAAGGACTCATTAAGAATTCCTCATTGGATTTTAAATATATATGAAGTCAATCTATGGACTTGATCAGGCCCCATGGCCCTAGCATGCTAAGATGGACTCCTTTCTTCTCTTTTTCAAATTCTCTTGATGTTATTTTGATTCAAATATATAAATTTTAAGATAGGAGGATTTTTTTTCTCTTTTGGTTCATAATGTTGATTTTATTGTCATATGGAGCATCTCACCCATCATTAACATAATCAAGATTTATTTTCACAATAGATTTTCCATGGCTAACTTGGGTGTGTTGCATTGCTTTCTCAAGATCAAGATCACAATTGCACAACCTAAATATTCCCTTGCTATTTGTGTTTGGTTTCATATGGTTAATTATATATCTACATTAAATCTTTCTATCAAGAGTCAATCTTGAGGCCAAGTGTTCTACTCCTTTAATTGATGCTACCATTTATCTAAAAAATGTTATAAACCTCATCTACTTGACTCATACTCACCCTTATATTTCATATGTTATCATGTTTCATAATTCATATAGAAACCTCACAAGATTTATTGGAAAGCTTCCAAATGTACTCTTCAATATATAAAAGGTACTCATAGATACATGATTGACTATGTACAAGGCACAAGTTTACAAATAATATTATTGTGTTGGTGATCTTGATGATTGTCAGTCCACATCTGGCTACAAATTTCCTTGTTTTTAGTCCCATTTTTGGTCTAGAGAAAGAAGAAACATGCCATTGGTCTCTCATTGACTGAGATTGAGTATTAGGGAATTTTCATAATCATTATAGGCTATTTGGATTTAGAAAATCCTCAATAATATTAGAATTCCTTTCTTAAAGCCATTAATCATTGATTATGACAACTAGAGTTCCATCTAAATCTCAAAGAATAAAATATATCATCACTAGACCAAACACATTGATATCCACATGTAGTTTCTTTAAGAGATCCTATAGGAGCAAGTCATTGATTTGTGTTATTGTACTATGGTAGAGAAATTTGTACATATTTTCAACAAACCCTTCATTGAGAGAAAGTATCTCAATCTATAAGATCTAGTGGGGGTAGGGACATAATTTGTTTAAAGGGGTTACTTACCCTTCTTTTTGAGTCTTCTCATGGGAGGAGTTCTTTCTATTGGGCTTTCTCCTTCTCTTCTTTTTGAGGGGATATTGTTGTACATGGGCACCGCATTAAGCCTTGTATCTAGAACCAATCCTTTGTATATTGTCTCTTCCCTCTAAATTACACTTAGAGGATGTGTTGGTGTGAATAGTCCATTTCATGGCTAGTTCTCCACTAAGGTTCTTTTCACACATACTTAAGTTTAGTTAGTGATTTTTTCACTTTATCCCACTTGGTTGTGCTTTTAGTCTCTTAGGTGCTATATTTTATATATAATCACCTATTATTTTCATTATAAGCACTCATGTTTGTATGCTTTGCATTTCAGTTAAATAGAACATAATTTATTCTAACATTTTAAATTTCATATTATTTATTTCCTTTCAATCATTTGCATTCTTGAATACTTTTATTTATTATTTAATTCCATACAATTATTTTAAAAAGTAATATCAAATCTAATATTATTCCAAAAGTATTTATTGTTCAACATTAATTAATTAATTAACCCTAAAACATATTATTTACAAATTTTTATCTATTTCCTTACTTGTCTTATCCTCACTTGCAATATTAGTTAAATATTTAAACCATAATTATTGTGTATATAGACAAGTCAACTTTTTAGAAAATAGCATTTTTCACTTGAATTTTAATGTGAAAATAAACTTAATTTAACATAATTGATGATACCTTCACTTTTAAATAGTATGTTAAGTAAAATATTATTCCTATCACTTCACATCACAAAATTGGAAGAATCAACTCTTACTTAAATATTATTTTGTTATTGCAATTTTACATATAAAAGATTAAACTTAATATTATGTTTAAATATTATTCTGTTGTTGTAATTTTACATATAAAAGATTAAATTTAATATTATGTTTAAATATTATTCTGTTGTTGTAATTTTATAGCTAAAAAGATTAAATTTAATGTTATGATTAAATATTATTCTGATATTGCAATTTTACATAATATTCCATACACCATTAAATCCAATAATGAATATATCAGAAATATTATTACAATTACATCACAAAGGTTCACCTCAATACAAATGAGGTACTACAATTATACATAATGATCCAAAGTTACAATGAAGAAAGAGAAGAACAACTCCAGAGAACCTCATTAGCTCCTCGTACAAGAAGATATCGCCATCACGAACAGGAAGGGAACTCAACAATGAAGAAGCATGCCACCCAACCATATGGTACCTGTAGGCCTAGCCCCTATGCTAGGAGATAGTAAAAGGTAACTGAGATAATCCTACTACCTCTAGACACAGGCAATATACAAAATACTCACAGTACAGGTAAACAAGAACAATGGTCACATTGCTTCCAGAATCACTGAATCAATTATAAACACAATACAAATAAACTGATTGTTGTCATAGAAGGAGTGTCATCACAAAGGTTGCATTGGTTATCCAAAGAAGATCTTCCTAGGTCCCGACCCCCCTCTAGGGTTATCCTAGTAACCTCTTACGATTCTGGACCCACATGCACACAAGTGCAAAATCGGTTATCTTTCGAGAAGACAAGATAATGATCTAGCCATTCCAGGCCTTCCCGACTCATCTCAAGTCTCATACAAGCCCTTGAGCCAATGAGAGAGGATAATTATCTTATTAAATGTGTTAAGCTAATAGATTATTTAATTCCCACTTGATTATATTGACTCCCATACGAGTTGTCCTGGGACCACTTCGTGTCCCGACCCTCACTGAAAGCCACTCCCCTATCGAAAATACATAACTCAAAAACCACATGCCAAGGGTAGACAATGCACTAAAACTGACCACAATAACCATTACACCTCAAAAGGTACACATCTCTATGAATGTCCAATAATGAATCCCAATATGTGCACTACCCAAGAAAACTCAAAGGGTGAACTATAGTTACAACAACCCTTCCATAATTTACAACTCTGGAAGACTTAGATTTTCACATAAACAAATACTCCTCCCAGTACACAATTATAGAAACACGTGCTTTATAAATACAACTTCAAGCAATTAAATAAATGCTATCATTCGGATTTCCTAAATCCATTACAATGAATTTCACATATTAAAATGCACCATTTACATATAATTCCAACTTACAAATTAACAATGAATTAAACTAAAATAATCAATTAAATTAATCATCCTTGCAAATATTTATTGAATTACCCATACATAAATATATTTAATATATATATTATTTAATTATAAAATTAACTATACATTTCCCCAAATTGTTTTTTAAATTAATTACATTACAATTTCCAACAATATATATATATATATATATATATTATATAAAATATATATTATAAATAATATAGATCTTATATAATATATATATATATATATTTATATCATATATGTATATATTTATATCATATATGTATATACAAATATTTTATTTCCAAACCATAATATTTAAATCTCAAGTCGAAAGAATAAACATACAAAACCAAATAAAATTCGTGCGACTCTTCTAGTCATATGAGGCTATATAGGGTGCGTTGGCCACATCTGCACCCACATGTGGGGTGTGCTATTGGTGAGCAACACTGGGCACTGCTTCCTGTTGATGGTGTTTTTATGCACTTCTCAACACAGGCAGTGCGTAGGTGCACTACCTCTCTTGAAAGACAATCTCCCACAATCAAGTTGTAGAACACTATCCCAAGGTCTCTCGGATGTCAGGTCATGACCGTGCTTAGATACCTCAGTAGTTTGATGTGATTTGCTGGAATCACAAGGCGGTCTTACAGAAATACGAAGTATGGGCATAAAACATGAAGTTGGATCTTCGGAAAGGAGTTTTTAATATGTAAGCAGTTATGTCTTGGCTGTAGGTTCAAACAGCAGTCTCAAACTCCATCTAGTTGTTAGATTTTGCTTTATAATGTGCAATGAACCTTGGAATTGTTCAGTTTCTGAAGAAATTGAAAAAGAGCGAAGGGGAAGAAAAGTTTCTAAGCCTAAAGCTTGCTGCGAACAGTGATAATGGAGTCCCTGCAATGGACAATTCCTTCAAAACAATATCCCACTTAACCAGGGATTTCACAGTATCATGGAAATTGTGCAATCTTCTAAGGGCTAAAGATTTTTATCCTTCATCCACCACATACATGCATGAATTAAAGATAAGTGTTTGGGGCAGCTTAAATCAGGTCCAGGCTAACTTTGCAAAGCTATTTACCTTCAGCAAACAGCAAAAAGTATGGACTAAGGGATCATCAACAAAGCAGGAATTTTCATGGACAACCAACAACATTCCTAAGATTATCCAAATAACATGAACAGCTAACTAAACAACAAAGAGATCTAAGCTAACATCTAATATTGGAGAAGTGAATCAATAGACATGAAAGAAAATAAAGAAATACACCAAGTCAATGCTATTTCTCATAAATTTCAGCAGCATGCCTTTACAACAACTCAACTCTCTCTTTGCAAATGAGAGGAGTGCTCTATTTATAGCTTTTCAAAAGTCAAATGAATGGCCAAGATTCATTTCATTTGTGTGGCCACGATTCATTACAAAATAGGGTTTCACCTACCCAAAATAGATTTACAATTTAAAAACATCTTTTGTCTTTTCCCTATTTTGTCATCTAGTGGATGACACTATTTGCATTTCATCATGTAGCTGATTGCTGTTTCTTCGGCTGTAGCTACTTTTCCGGGAGGTCTTCTTCCTTGGCTGGGCTGTTTGGTTGCTCCTCGGAGGCTGCATGTTCAATATGCTTGAGGATCACGGCCTGGAGCTTGTCTACCTCGAGGATTTCGCATCTCAACGCCTGGTAGCTCCATTCTTTGGCGTTGTCTTCTAGCCGCTTCTAGTCCTCATCATACTTTGAGCCTTGATCTCTGAAGAGCTTTGATCTATCGAACGTACGGGCAGCGAAACTCAAGAAGTCCGTTGTGATATCTCCGGCTGTCCCGTCCTTCATCCTTTCCTCAAAATATGACCTAACCTTCTCTGCATCCAACTGCACTGTGGGCATATCATGGCCTGTTACCATCTTGAGGTACTCGGCACATTCCGCTCGGATTTCCTTGATCCATGCAATATCTGGATCCACCCTGCCATGGATCTGCTCCATCCTCTCTTTACGGTTGATGAGATCTCTGCGCCATATGTCAACCAACCAGTGATCCTCCTTTTTCAATTCTAGCTTCTCTTCCCACATGCTTTCTGGCATTTGAAGGATGGCCTCAACCTTCGGGAAGGTAGAGTCGTAGATCGCAGGGAAGCTGGTGTAGAGCTTCTTCGTGCTTTCCAAGGACCGAACTAAGTCCAAGAACTTGTTGGCTATCTGCACAGCCAAGCCGATCCCTATGTATCCGATCTTAGCGACCTGCTGGAACCAGTCCTCCGTGGTCTTCTCTAAGTTTTTCCTTCTTTCCATCTTATCTATCTGCTCCTTGGAGAGTAGCTATGGCCTGGCCGTCGAGGTAGCGGGGAGGTCGTCTATTGAAGACCATTGCTGGATGTAGTCAGTTAGGGCAGCAACCTGCGCCTTAAGCTCGTCTTTGGTAACCTTGTCTTGTTTAATCAGGTGCACTACCGTGGCCACCGACTCCTGCTTGGCCAACAGTTGGCGTCACTATTTGTGCAGCCCAGGAGCCAGAAGCGTCCATGGTTATCCTGGAACGGACCTTAGGCTTCTTCTCCTTCTTTGTTGTGGCTAGAGATCGAGCCAAGATGGCTTCCAACCTCGACCTTGGGTCGCTCAGGACAGGAGTAGCCTTTTCAAGTTATTTTTCCAGCCAGTTGGGCATGGCGGATTTATCCTTGGGTGTATCATGGCTACCTTCACCCGTCTCAGCCAGAGGCAAGACTTCTGCTTCCTTTTGCTTTTCAAGCTCTTCTTTTTCCCTGGTAACATCCTCCTCCTCGTCGGAGTCTGGATAAAGTACGAGGTGTTTAATGGGTGCCTCGGTGGTCAGTACCTGAATGGGATCATGTTCTTTGGCTGCCCCTTCTCCTTTCTTTTCTTCAGCGGCCTCGAGTTCTGGACCCTTCACCATGTGGGTCTCAGCCTCAATGATATCCCTTTTTGACTGCTCTTCTTGCGGCTGCCCTTGTTCACCACGCAGCGACTGTCCTGTCTCCTCCCCAACATTTTTAGGCTGCTGAGCCAACCCTTCTTCCTCGTCCTCAGAGAAGACCCGAATAACTTCCTTGGCATCCGAGCCAGCCTCTCCGTCCCCGCCCTCAGAAGAGTCTGTCACTTCTTCCTCGTAGGCAACCTTGTCGATGGTTCTACGCTTGAATTCAGGTTGCTCATAATAATCATCGGCCTCCTCTTCGACAGGATTGGAAGCCTCCCGTTCCAGTTCATCCATCTCCTTGGAAATCTGCATTGTGGCCTCCATGGCCGGCGGACCTGTTGGTGGTTGCGAAGGCTGAGATGTTGCAAGGGCTTGGGCCAGGGCAGCTTAGAGAGCGGGGTCCATTAGGAGTTGGGAGAGCTCAGGAGGAAGACCCTGCAGGTGCCGTGTAATGGCCTCGGGCACGCTAGAAAGGGGAATAAGCGATGGTATTGTTGCTAGAGGCAAGGAGGTGATGGGGGACATGGGGGCAGCAGAGGAAGGGGACGTATTCATGCTCGAGGAAGAGTCGATATTGATTATGGACCCGGCCGAGGGCGAAGAGGCAAGGTGGACGAAAATCTCCACCGCCGGTGGAGATGAGGCGATTGCGGCCTGAGAGGCGGGCAGTGCACCAGTTGAGGGAGGAAGAAGCAAGGGGGGCTGCGTCTCTGTTATAGTCATTATCTGCTTGAGTCTTTTGGGGGATGAGCCTCCCGTGCCCCTTGCTATTTGCTCTTTGGGGTCCGCAGACTGTGCTGTTTCTGCTTCTTTCCTCTTCTGAGACCTGGTGATAGGGGGAGACTTGGAAGTCTCACCAGCTGATGGAGAGGCTGCAACGTCCTCCATGGCGCTTGGCTCACTTTTGAGAGCTTCATATGTTAGGGTCACCCCCTGTCGTTTCAATTGTGCCACCTGCCCATCAACCCACTCCTTTGTGCGAGCTATGATTGGTTGCGTGATGGTATCTAGGTCCTCGACCTCTTGCTCATCCCAGTCGATGGAGGGGATTGCCAGGTTGGCAACCGCAGGGTACCTCGGGTGCACAAGGGTGGATTCATCCTCCTCAAGCTGATCAGGTACTGGAAAAAGCTGCACCCTCTTCAGAAACTGTATTGTCATCCGCATGTAGTGTCTCTTGCAAACCTCCTTATCATCTCTACAATCCACCCATAAATCTTCAACATGGTACTGGTGGGCGTATGCCGGCCCTAGCGCCTTTCTGACGTGGCCGTGGGGGTCCATCCGTGGGCGAGCCGTGTACCATTCAAAGTTATACTCTTTGAGTTCCTTTTCTGAGTTGCCAGCACATTGAGATGTTTGCAATCGATAGAGGCCTTGGCCGAGGGTCATGGGATAAGGGATCCCTGCTACGTGTTTCTGGCTGAAGACTGCTTGAATATGTTGGAGCTACCGAGAAAGCTCCAGGAGGATGATCCGGTCATTCGGGTATCTTGGCAGCCTGTTTGGCCGTTCCGTGAATCCCTGGGTACGAATGTAGGTGAACTTAGGGAACTGAATGTATAAGAAGGCATACTCCTTCAGGAGTGCCCTGGCGCTATGAGACACCCTTCTCTCAAAGTCCCCGGCCACCAATCTGATAATGTGGCCTATGAAGGCATCATTGACCCAGTAGTACTCCTTCTTGAAGTAGCGGTATTGTAGCTGAGGATACCGGTCAAAAGGCTTGAGCCCTCGTTTGTGATCCCCATCCGGCGCCGTGAAGAGTCCACTATACTGTCTCTGACCTGCCAAGGAGTACACCAGGTATGAAGTCATGTAGAACTTGTTACTTTTCTTGACATTCACGAACTGCTCGTGGAAGCAGTTGCTAATAATACTCCCCCAGTCGAACGAGCTCTTGGTCTTCACGTCCTCGTTTCCCCATATGATTTGCTCAATATAGTAAGCCATCCACTCCTGGAAGTAGGCGGCTGCTGGGAGGCCCATGACCCTGCTTAGCATGGTTACCAAGTCATGATAGTCCTCTTGAAAATCGCTACGGAACAGCTCTTAGGGAACCTTTGCTGCGCTGCCCCGTTTTTCCTTCAACCAGTAAATGTTGATTGACTTCTTGATGCCCAATGGATTGGCATTCCACGCTGCCTGACATTTCTCTAAAGTGGGGATGTGCATATGTGGGAATGTAGGAATGTGGAATCTTTTTGTAATTCCTTCCGGAGACATGTCGGCAAGGATATTCCCTTCTTTGTCCACAATTGTTCGGGTATCCATCTGGTAGGCTTCTTGGCAAGCCATTACCAGTTCAGGCGCTATTAGAGACGGAGGGAAGCCGACAGCCTTAGCAATTCTACTTTGGCGTATCAATCGGGCATTCTTTGTTTTAGGGTCGACCTTGACCCTCTAGGTGAACTCATCTATGTCCACCTGGCCTATATTGGTGTCTGAGATCTCCTTCCAGTCAGTCGAGACCTTTGACTGGATCGGCTCACCTTGAAATTGAAACTTCATTTGGTCTTTGTCGTCTTTCCCACGGGTGGCCCTTCCGGATTTCTTACCCTTGTCCTTTTCGGTAGAGGCCCCTGAAGTTCCTACGGCCGATTCCATATATCCTGCAAGCAAACGGCGAAGTCAGCACAAGAAAACACCAATAACATTAACGTTAGTCCGTATTGTGAGCATATTATATAACTAACCATTCAAATGCATCATAAACTTAATTCTCAGACGATATCGATTTCATTTTAGGGCAATTGAGAGATCCGGGCCTAGAGGGCCAGACTTCCCTGGCAGGAATGCTGCCAAGAAGGGAAAACACGAGCAAAAGCTCCCGGAGACCCCCGCTGGCCAAATTTCGATGTTCTAAGAGACCCATGATGAAGAATGGCATGATTTAGGACGTGGGTCGAAATCAGATTTTCAATTTGGATTGTTTTGGGTCGATTTAGGGAACTCCGGGGGTTTCAAGCCGGAAGGCAGTCAGCCGAAGGAAGTTGGCGGTGGCGGACACCAGACGGAAGTCCAGAGGCGGAAGCCCGGATGCCGAAACCCGGGAAGGAAAAGGTCAGCCATCATCAGTTTTGGTTTCACAGTTTTATACCAGACGGTATTCGGGGCACTGGGACCCGGAGGCCGGGAGGCTGCTAGCTGACGGCCGCCATGTAATTTTGATCATTTCGAACGGCGGCGGTAAGCAGACTACCGGAGCCCGGAAGACGAGACAGCATGAGGAATAGGCTGCAACACTTACTTGTCGATGATTTGCATAGCGGCGGCGAAAGGGGAACTGGGATCCAGAGATCGGAAAGATGGGAGACACCGGCCGCCGCAAATGAATAGGCTATGACAGCGAAGAGGCAACCGGGGTCCGAGACACGGGGCGCCGTTGGTGGACGGCCTCCGGGGATCCCCATGAACGCACGAGCGACAGCGGCAGCGAAGGATGGACCGGGACCCGAAAGGCGGGCCGACGCACCCCGACGGCCGCCGCAAGATGTTTGTCAACAGTTCCGCACGGGCTGGCTGACATGCCGAGTCCGGCATACCCGGAAGCCTTTGGTGGTTCCACTGGCGGAGTACCGACGGAACCGGCCACGGAGTTCCGGACAACTCCCGGACGGGCCGACCGGAAGGGTCCGGGATAAAACAGGATAGCCGGAAGACCCTCATGTTAAAACGGCAGAAAATTCAAGGCGGCAGCCCGAGACGGGAAACCCGGAAGCCCGGGCCCGGAAGGGCTCACCTCCGCCGGTGGGGTTCATGGCTCGGATCTTGATGGCGACGGAGGGTCTCGGGCCCGGCGGCGTTCTTCGCCCTGTGCGAAGAACACCCACGACACAGACAAGTCCCGGGAGGCAAAAATGGCGATTCCGACGGGGCCGCCGAAAATTTAAGGATATGGGTTTGGGGCGCAACGCAGAGAGTGTTCATTTTATGCAATTTAATTTGGTTGCTCAATTCATTTAAATCCTCAAAATGATCAAAAATAACGGGAGAGCGAACGAGGATGGCCTACCTCCAACTCGCTAAGCGGGACGATGATGGGATGCACTGGCAGAGTTGACAGAATGATGCTGGGGTCGATGATCGCGATGGTGCAGTTTGCAGTGGGCTCCAATTCGGTCGCTGCGCCAATCCGCTAAAATTCGCAAGTGAAAATGACAGTGGCGGGCCTCGGTTTATATACCCCATCGGTCATTAATGGTCGCAATTAATGCTTGTACGATCGCACCAGAAGTGGGTGAGATTAAAATTCGAGTCGGCGGCAGCGGACGAGGCTTCGGGATCCGGAATGCAGGAGGCAAATCCGCCGATCAATTTTGGTGACTTTGACGCAAGCGCGAACAACGCCCCTGATGGCTGAAAGGCAAGATTTCGCCGGCCGCTAGATTTTGCACTTTGTTTGAACGGCGGCGGCGAAAGGGACCACAGGGCCCAGAGGGCGGGCGACCGACGGGTGATGGCCGTCGCAGACGACAATCACGAGACGGAAGTCCGGGCATGGAATTCCGGCTCCCGGGGCCCGAAGGAGCAGGGGCCAGCCGGGAAACCCCCGAATAGTCACGAACGGCCAACGGCTGGGAGGGCTCCGGAGGGCGGAAAGATGCCTCGGAAATGCCGCCGGGGCGGCAAATGTAGGAGGGAAACCCGAAAGGGGAACCCCGGAGGCCCGGGCCCGAAGGGGCGCAGGGCCGCCCCAAAGCCCGAATGGCCTAAGGACCCCACAAGGCCCTGGAGGGCACCAAAATTTAAAGGGGGGAACCACGGTTGATCTTAGGATGAAACTTTAGGGTAATACCGACCATGCAAAATGTCAAAAAAGAGGGGCACGCAAAACGAGGCAGCCCCGACAGACCTGACAAAGCAAAAGAAAAGAGGGTCCCCGTTCCCAACGGGGCATGTGTGCCGAGGGCACAACACTTCCCACATCGTACCTCCCATGTGGCGGTTGTGGAAGCAACCCCAACCTCCCATTTATATACAATACATTGCGTATTAAAAACAAACGCATAAATATATATTTTTTGAACAATTTCACCAGTAATACGAATTTTTCCATACAAAAATTTTGCATAATTTTTTTTAAAATAAAATTTCCTCAGGGAATTTTCAATACTAAATTAAATACAATAATTTATATAAAATATATATATGTATATGTACATATATATTACAATATATATATATATCCAATTACTGGTTCAAGTTGAGCAAATAAATTACACAGAAGAAGTTTTCTACATAAAAGCTCAGAAATTTCATTTTTTGAGATAATTCAAAGAAATAGGAAACCAAATAGAATAATGATTTTCTACAGAGATCTATAATTCCTTTTGTATCAATCTATTTCGAATGAACAAATTGCATAGAGAATTTTCAATTGTTTTCTACAGAGGTTCAACTTTCATGACAATCTTTTAAAAGAAAGAAACAAGAGCTTCTACAGTATAGAAAATCTTTTCCTAAACATTTCCAAATTGCATTATAGTAATAAAAACAACCTTTCAATTGAAAATTCACAAAAACAATAAAGGAACCTATTCTAGAAGAATTGTTGCCTCAAGAAATGTTGTCGAGTTTTTTTGTAGCTTCAATTTTCCAATGTAGCCAAAGCTTCCTCCATTGCTATTGCCTTTTTACAGAAAACACAACAATACACAACAATACACAACCAAGAATTCTATAGCAAAATCCTAAAACAAAATCCTCAGAGAGATTCATAATTTCCTCACCAATTTTTAACAACACAAAAACTCTTCCCGTGAAACAACTTTCTTTCCTCTTTTCCAATATTTCCTCTAGGAATCAATTTTCAACAATAAGATAACAAATTTCTAACTCACAGTAATCCCAACAAAATATCTTTTCCCTCAACAACCAAAGATATTTTCCAACCACATGCATTTAAATAAAATAAAACAATTTACTAATTGCAACCAATTTAAATACTCTTATTTATTTAATTACCATTTATTTTTAATAATAAAAATTACTCAACAACATAACTAAATTAAATTAATTAATTAATTTATTCTAAAGCCTTCACAACAATAATTCAATTAATTAAATATTTAAATCAAATACACATTTAATCTAACAAATTAAACTTGCACAATAATAAAATACCCAGAACAACAATGATAAGGCTAAGACCAAAACTCACACTGACGACACATTGTATTAGGGTACAGGTATGACTAGGTAGCCCGTTACTATCTCCCAATATTACTGTTGAGTAGTGGACATGCTCAGACCTGTGAAACTGAGTGAAGGTAACGTCATGTACCTGCAATCCTGCAAACAAGCAAATGTCGTACATGTATCCAGATAATAAAACATACACACCGTGTAGAGAGAATCACAGAAAATACAGGGCACTTGCAAGCGAGTGATGCAATACCGTTCTCTTCACCAATACAATGTCACATCAGCTGACGAGAGAATATATCAATTAAACTACAATAAACATATATAGCAATGTCATCACAACTAAGAATCTATGAAAACATAAAGCATATTAAACATAATCACCATGCATATAATGTGTCATCACATCAATATAGTCTATCATCACTCCACTGTCAGTGATAGAATAAAAATAAAATAAAATAAAGTCTAACAAAGTATCTGAGCTATGAAGAAAACATAAAAAATCAGAGGGGTGTCACAGTTTATAGACAGAGGTCAGATCAGATTTTGTAGGAACTCTGACATGCTTTATCTTCCTCAGATAACAATTTCAGACACCTACACTGAGTGCTATTGATAAATTTGCTTGCGTTGGAGTTCAATGATGTGAGTGGAGAGAAAGGCGTGACGCACTACGTGGAATTGATGGACTGCCTCATCGACGACCATGAAGATGTCACCTTGCTGCAATAAAGTCACTTCATTGAACGACACAGCATGATCATCACCGAAGAATATGTGGCCAAGATGTGGGATGACCTGTCTCAGCCTTTCTTTCTTGTAGGTTTCGTGGAGTCTCATGGAGATTTGAAAGACCAAATCAAAGAAGCGTTGTTCAAGAACTTTTACCAAAGAAACCTTACCAAATGGATGGAGGAATTCCATACGGAGTATCTGTCAAGTCCATGGAAATTCACAGCGTTACCGATTGGGATATTTGTGCTGGTTTTGACTATAGTGCAAACATATTGCTCTGTGGAGGAATGTGGGGGAGAGCATCGTCCAATTGGTGGTGGCCGCAAACATTTCAGCCCCTCTGGATAGTTCAGAGTGATGGCATGAAATTGTATTATGTGCCACCAAAGATACTTAAGCATAGTTTTGGGGATTATAACCCGTTAGAAAGCATGTATGTGTTTTTGGTCTTAGGTTTAATGAAGAGTGAGATGATTGTGATGGTCACCCCCTAGCTCTCCACAATGGCTAGAGAAGCTATGCTTACAAAAATAATTGGCTGTGTTATTTATGGAGGAATTGATTATAATCTTTGTTCTCTATATTATAGAGGAGATGTGTGTTTGATTTAAGAAGAGGGATTTTATCTATGGAAAAATATATAAGGAAAGTAAGAAACAAATATTTTTGACAATATCTACTTGTAGGGTCTCATATATAGGACTAGTGTCTCGCTTAGCAATGAGAAGAAGAAAAAAAAAATTATGACTTTCACCATTTACAAATATGTTTTTTTAGATGTCAATAAAAATGTATCTTATTTGAAATATTTCAAAATGATAATGTTAAAGAGGATTTTCTTAATTTTTTATGGTTATTATGTGACATACGAACAATTGTCTAATTTCTAATTTCTTGCAATTTATATTAGTATTCTTGCAATTTATGTTATGTACAAGTACTAGTTTATTTTCTTTTCTTGATATAAATATAAGAGGAAGTCAATAATGAGTACATATTCACATCTTATAGTTGTCCTTAAATTTTATAATAAAATTCTCTATTATCTAGGAATAATGTAAACTTATTATAGTAAAAATATATTTTTAGTGTATTTTTTATTTTCATTATCTTTTCATTCAAGTTTTTTCAATTGAATTTGGGTATGGGAGTGGTGGAAATAAAATGTATAATTTAACATATGAGGGGTATGGAAAACTAGAGATATAAAAATGTTATTACAAAAATAGGTACCTAAGGTGCATGATAAAAAAGAGGAAATATTTACTAAAAGTTATGTATTATGTGGTTTAATAAAACTAATAAGTAGGAAGAAATAAAAATCAAGGGTGTTAAATTTAAATTTTCATGATTAAAAATTATAAAGGTTAAGCATAATAAGTGAATCCCTTGGGTTATGTCCAATGATTGTATGGGCATGTGCAGGATCATGGTATGCCAAAAAGTGGCAATGGAGAAAAAATAACGTGTTTCATCGATTCAAAAACGCAAAAAATGCCGAGTTGACTTTATGTGGCTTGGGTGTCAGTACACACTACCGAAGCAAAACACAAACCTAAATTTCCAAATCGGATATCCGATTTGTGACAACATATATATTCAATATCGGCCCGATTAAAACTCATTCTCATTTCACACAACTGGTTAACCGCGGCGGGTGCACAGTCAAAAGTTTATTTCGCAAATCAGATATCTGATTTGGTGCAAATCCATCTTCAAAAGGTTAGATTATTGATTTTTCTTTGCTCTAATCAAAATTTCAATTAGATTTGTGTAATTTTAGTTGATTTTTTTCAAAATAGGGTTTTTGATAGATTTTTTATGAAAAAATTGAGTTTAGTATGGATTTTGATGAAAATTGAATGTTTGTAATGGATTTTGATTTAAAAATAGTGTTTTTTATGTATTTGGATTAAAAATTAGAGAATTTTATAGATTTTTGTTAAAAACTAGGGTTTTTGTTGGATTTTTTTTAAAAACTAGGTTATTTTTATAATATTTTCATTTATATTGTCTAATTTTAATTAGATTAATTTTTTTTTAATTTTAATCAGGAATTATGGCTGCTCCACCACCTCCACCACCTCCACAGCCATCAATTCAAGAATTAATTTATGAAAAATTGCAACAATTAAGGGGCATTTCTGAAGTTTATACGAGAGTCCCTTGATTATCTGAGATGTCAAACACAATGAAAGAAATAATTAAAAACATAGAAATCCTCTCCTCGCAACATAATGCCTTTCATTCGTGGCGAGAAGACATGAGAGAATATTATGCATGTGGACTATCCTATGACGATGTGAAAGATCTCAGAATAACCAAAGCCCAAATAGCCTCTTTATTTATTAACCCCCGCACTGGTTTGCCGGTTAATGTTAATAAAACAAAACTTTCTATAAAATGGTGCACTCATAGAGACATTGTAGAAAACTTTTGGGATCGTTGGTGTATGGTTTTTTTGAAACCACCGAACAACAATTGTGATGTACCATTTTACTTTATAAAAAAATTATATGCTAAGTTTGTGTTAGGGCATCATGTCAATTACTTTGACATTAAACCCTTCCAGGGCGTTGGTGGAGGCATGCCCTAGGATAGACCAGAGGCAGTTAGAGTAATACCCCGCACATATGTTCCCCTTCCTCCCCTTCCTCTGCCACCTTCAGTATACCATCCAGATATTATGCAGGATGCGGCCACACAGACTATCCACGCTATTCACTCTTTGAGTGGTCTTTTGGTTTCACATGCTTATGTAGTAGCTCAGCCACATTCTGGTGATGTTGGTGATGGCTCGAGTGTTGCTGCGTCATCCTCGTCAGGTCCACATATTTGTGTACCACATACTTGCTCCATGTGTCGCCAGATATGCTTGGGTCCTCTTATACAGCCTGTTGAGCATCCCTTAGACACTTCCGATTATGACTTCCATGATGTGGATATTATAGATCAGACACAGGGGAGTGGAGCACACCGTACAAAGTCCTCTCCTGCTAGAGAGGGGGACATTGGAATAGTGACATAGGTAAAATTTAAGTTGTGAATTCATAACTTGCATTTTTTTTTAAATGAATATTAATAAGAGATAGTATAATGTACTAATATTTATTTACATGGTCTATTTAACAGTTGATGTCCAAGGAGGAGCTGACACATGTGACAGATAGCACCCTGAGGGCCATTTCATTTGGCCTCACACGCACACAATATATATTTTTGCACTCACTCATTTACATTTATTTATTATATACATTCTTGTCATTTGAATTGTCATTAATGAAATTATATAATAACTTATATGTTTATCTTATTTTCCTGTTGTAGGAAATACCTTGTACGAGCGAGGTGCAGCCTTGTCCAGATTATGGAAGTGCACTGTTGGATAAGGGGAAGGTAATTGAACTCAAATTTGATTGAATTAAGACATTTAAGATCTTTTATTGATTATACATACATCAACATAGATTGGTAGTTTCATATGTACTTGTCATTTTTATGTGTAGGGAATTATGAGCTATACATCCTTGTTGAAAAGTGACACAACGCCGAAGCAGTACGTATTAGAACACTTGAAGGAGTAGGTGTTGAAGCACCTCAAGGAGGAGGTGTCGAAACACCTAAAGAAGTATGTGTTCATTTTATTTTGTGTTTGGTATTTATATGTTCCTATTATTGATAATTGTATGCTAACTTGGATCACTTTTATGTTTTTGTTCACTTATATAGATTGAAATTACAAAAGATGGTTTGGTCGGTTCTTTGAGAGGGGCATATTCTAGGACTCCTGACCCTTTGAAGAGACGGATATTTCAGGTAATCAAGATTACAATTTTAGAGTTCAATTATAATTTAATGTATATTGATTTTGATGTTAATTATTCAATTTTAAATTATATAGTATAACTAATCTCAATTGTGGTTTGACTTTTTCTTGTGCAGCTACCTTCAGAGGCAACGAGTGCTTCAAAGAGGCTCCATTTTGATGATCCACCAGTAGTTTAGAATGAGATAGACATTTTGGCATGTAAATATTGAATAGATACTGAGATGGCATATGCCACATATTGTAAAATTTTGTTTGAGTTGGCGTTGATGCCATTTTTGTATATGGACATACACTTGATTATTGGATAATTTGATATATAGAAGTTGACAATTGAAATTTAATTGCCTCCTCATGTGTATAATTAAACTCTTTGAAATTTTAATCAAGTGAGCAATGGTTAAATATCTTGATGTACAATAGCATAAAAAGAATGGTTATATTATGTAGTTTATTATATTGCTGATTACATTGCATTGCACATCTTTCAAACTCAAAGCATTACTTCACATTGCTTAAGTAACAACTAGATGCTGATAGATGAAAAAATTTCAATTACAATATAGTTTTTACAAAGTCAACCTAAGCAGTTATGCAATTACTTCACAGTACATAACTAATAATTAAAAATTTATTCATATTATTAATTACATTGCATTGCACATCTTTCAAACTCAAAGCATTACTTCACATTGCATAAGTAACAACTAGATGCTGATAGATGAAAAGATTTCAATTACAGGCCTGCTGTAGCCTCATTCCACACACTATGCAACCATTTACTTGTGGTGTAGGGGCCGAACAATGGAGAAAACATGTAAAAATAATATATATATATATATATGCAACCTAGAAGCATGAATTAGTACCAATATTAATGCATCACCATTGATTACCTTGAAGTAGAGATTTGAATCAAGCATCATTCTTCAAGAAGCCCAAACTAGACAGGTACTGATCAATCCTTTCGTACCATGCATGAGGAGCCTGCTTAAGACCATACAAGGCCTTCTTCAGCTTACACACATGTGACTCCTTCCCATGAACCTCAAAACCATCAGGTTGCTCGACGTAAACTTCTTCCTCAATCACACCATTGAGAAAAGTTGTCTTCATGTCCATTTGATGAATCTTCCATCCTCTTGATGTAGGAAGGGCAATGATAGTTCTGACAGAAGTGTAACGAGCAACAAGAGCAAATGTTTCTTCATAATCAACTCCCTCTTTCTGAGAAAACCACTATCAATTAGCCAAGTGTTGGTGTTAGTGGGTACATTGCTTGACAATGCTGAGAAAAACAAATATTCATTCTTTGGTGGAGAAACATCAGCTACATCTGCAATGGAGGCTTGATGCTTAGGTTTATCTGAACAATGTTTGGAAATGTGACCAAACTTATCACACCTAAAGCATTGAATTTTTTCAATTCACAATGAAGGTATGGACAATGAAGCTCTTTTATTTGGGTTGCAGATCAAACAAACTGAAAAAGGAGACAAGGGGTCAGAAGTTCTAATCTACTTCCTAAGAATTCAAGAGACGGTATTGACTTGGTGAAACAAAACCAAACTTTGTTTTGCCACACAGGAATCACGCCAACTACGCAAAGCCATTGCAATCTTCAAGGAAATGTGCTTACGGTTTTCATATCATGAATAAATACCTTCCAATCGAACAATATTTATCCAGACAGAAGTTAAGAATCCACAGAGTAAGCTCAGGCTAACTTTAGGAAATTTTTATTCCAAGTGTAATCTAATTCTAATCTATCTCCAATCTATGGTGGAAAAGTTATGCAACCATGCACACTATTTGACAATAAAAGTGGTTCAAATAAAATCATGCATAAGAGCTTTTATTATCAGAAATAGTCTATCACAACAATTCTATACACTGTCTCCACCCTTTACAAATGAGGGGCGAGCTCAATTTCACTTTAGGGCTGGCAGACTTCCTCTTTTCTCTTGCCATTTCAGACTTAACATGCTGAGCAGACTTCACTCATTCACTTTCCATGTTCATATTCTTCTAAGTGTGGACACTCATTATCCTCTTGAAGCGGATTTGGAAAGATTCCATCTTTTATGCCATGTCACTCTTTGATAAGCATGGACCTTGTCAAGTTTCATGGCCAAGACATGTTCCAGACTTCAATCATGTTTGACACATCCCTTTCTTAACATGGGCGGGCTTTGCTGAGTGTTTGTGCCAAGAAACAAGGGTAGACTTTCCTTTATGTATTGCTAGCGGACTTTGCTATATTGTATGCCACTTTTGTATGGCTGGGTGGGCTTAGTCTTAGCAAGTGCCATGTTTTACTCTTGAAGCGGACTCTACTCTCCTCTTTGCTAGAGGACTTCCTTCTCTCTTTTCCAAGCTCTGTCATGTGTTGGAATGGCTAGAAGAGATCGACGAAGCTGCTAACATCAACAAAATTGTGGTAGCTTGATATATAGAGTCTTTTGATGCCAGGGTTTAATTTGTATGATATTGAGAGTGGTAGCTTAATATAGGTCCACAATACCTTTTTGTAATATCATAGAATAGGGCTCATCGACTGACCTCTAGTCAAAATGTCTCTCAAATGCACAAAAAAGAATGAAATTACTTCAAAGCAAGTTTGTGAAGAAGTTAACTCTATTGCCCACTAGTTTCCCTTAAGAGTCCAATGTGCTAAAAGCCAGCAATATTTGAAGGGCTATTTCTCTGAGACCGTGGGGCATACAGACTCTCCGTTAGAGGCTACGGGATCGTGTTGGGACCATCTACGTAAACCTCTCTCGGTTTTTGCTATCTCAGAGGGATTTTCCTGTGGTGATGACTTTTTAGTGGAGCAAAAAGTTGCCAGATGCAAGCAATGTAAAGTTGCAAAGTGGTGCAACTTTCATTCTGCAACTCGTACGACCAAACAGACTGTTCCAACATGTCTGTATGGGTACGTTTACGCTAGGAATGGTCCTCTTTTGCACCCAAATATGCTGAACCACTCTGAGCTACATTGGACCGGTGATTTCCCTTAAGAGTCCAAAATGCTAAAAGGTAGCAATATTTGAAGGGCTATTTCTTTGAGACCATGGGGCATAAAGACACTCCGTCAAAAGCTACGAGATCGTGTTGGTACCATATACATAAACCTCTCTCATTTTTTGCTATCTCGGAGGCATTTTCCTATGGTGATGACTTTTCAGTGGAGGGAAAAGTTGCTAGATGCAAGCAGTGTAAAGTTGCAAAGTAGTGCAACTTTCATTCCGCAACTCGTACAACCAAACGGACTGTTCCAACACGTCCGTATGGGTACGTTTACCCTAGGGATGGTCCTCTTTTGCACCCAAATACACCGAATCACTTTGAGCTACATTGGACCGACGATTTCCCTTAAGAGTCCAAAATGCTAAAAAGCAGCAATATTTGAAGGGCTATTTCTCGGAGACTGTGGGGCATAAAGATACTTCGTCAGAGGCTACAGGATCGTGTTGGGACCATATACATAAACCTCTCTCAGTTTTTTCTATCTCGGAGGCATTTTCCTGTGGTGATGACTTTTCAGTGGAGGGAAAAGTTGCCAGATGCAAGCAGTAAAGTTGCAAAGTGGTGCATCATTCCATAACTGTCTGACCAACGGTTGTTCCAACATGTCATTATGGGTACGTTTATGTAGGGATAGTCCTCTTTTGCACCCAAATCGCGAGGCACTCGAGCTACATTGGATCGGCGATTTCCCTTAAGAGTCCAAAATGCTAAAAACTGACAATATTTGAAGGGCTATTTTTCGGAGACCGTGGGGCATACATACACTCCGTCAGAGGCTACGAGATCATGTTGGGACCATATACATAAACCTCTCTCGGTTTTCGCTATCTCGGAGGCATTTTCCTGTGGTGATGCCTTTTCAGTGGAGGGAAAAGTTGCCAGATGCAAGCAGTGTAAAGTTGCAAAGTGGTGCAACTTTCATTATGCAACTCATACGACCAAACAGACTATTCTAACACGTCTGTATGGGTACGTTTACACTAGGGATGGTCCTCTTTTGCACCCAAATATGCCGAATCACTCCGAGCTACATTGGACCGGCGATTTCCCTTAGGAGTCCAAAATGCTAAAAGGCAGCAATATTTGAAGGGCTATTTCTCGGAGACTATGGGGCATACAGACACTCCGTCAAAGGCTACTGGATTGTGTTGGGACCATCTATGTAAACCTCTCTCGGTTTTTTCTATCTCGGAGGCATTTTCCTGTGGTGATGATTTTTCAGTGGAGGGAAAAGTTGCCAGATGCAAGCAGTGTAAAGTTGCAAAGTGGTGCAACTTTCATTCCGCAACTCGTACGACCAAACGGACTATTCCAACACGTCCGTATGGGTATGTTTACGCTAGGTATGATCCTCTTTTGCACCCAAATACGCCGAATCACTCCGAGCTACATTGGACCGGCGATTTCCCTTAAGAGTCCAAAATGCTAAAAGGCAGCAATATTTGAAGGGCTATTTTTTGGAGACCGTGGGGCATACAGACACTCCATCAGAGGCTACGGGATTGTATTGGGACCATCTATGTAAACCTCTCTCAGTTTTTGCTATCTTAGAGTTGTTTTCCTGTGGTGATGACTTTTCAGTGGAGGGAAAGGTTGCCAGATGCAAGCAGTGTAAAGTTGCAAAGTGGTGCAACTTTCATTCCGCAACTCGTACGACCAAACGGACTGTTCCAGCATGTCCATATGGGTATGTTTATGCCAGGGATGATCCTCTTGTAATTGTAAGTGCTAAAAGGTTGGATCAAGCTTGTGCAGGTTATAACAACGTCATCTTTAATTGTAATTGTCATCTTAAATAGTATTACAATATAATAATAATAAACCATGTTCTAAAAAACTACCATCAAGGTGATAGGTTAAGTATGATAAAGAATCTAGTTTTATTCCTTATGTTGAGATCAACTCTTTTCAATATGTTTATGCCACATGCTATTATCATTCACACCTACAAACCTTATTATTGTGCAATCACAAGAGTTAAAGAGGTTTGAATAACATTATATCTTGTAGTTTAAACTTATTTCCCTCTAACTTTAGGAAGCCTTGGTAAATTTAATACCTTGACTAGATGACTAAGATACATATTATAACCTAATTTTTAATGATTTGTGTTTTCGAATACATTTAGATAGCATCAAGGGATATTCTATTATCAAATTATATGAAGTGGAGAGAATATCTTATAGTTGATATATTTTTTGGAATCTATAATATAATATGTGATATTTAGCATTATACACATTAAATTTTCTTAAAGGGTTTGATGAAGAAATTAGTCCCATGTTTTATTGTTCTTTTAAAAGGACTACATATTTACATTCTTAATTTGGAGAAGACATTAGATATAATTTTGTTTTGCGACATACTCTCATATTAAGGGATTAAGATACAATATAAGGAGAACAAATGGATAAAACCTACAAGTTGTTTTATAACCTAAATGGAATTGTAAAAAATATTAGGCTAGGATCTAAAAGGATATTTTGAACGGGAAAAGTCTTTAACTTTACATTACATAAAAAACTATTTGTAGAGTATTGTGTACTCAACTATATTTATGGTATGGTTCTCTTTCTATACCTGGTATATGAGAAGAATTTATACAAGTATCTATTTAGGCCTCCAATAGAGGGTCAATACATGTCTAATATGTATGGTGCACTCTTCATGTGGACAAGAGCATAGTAGATGTCAAAGTTATATATGAACTTAATGAATGTAATTTATTATATATAAATAGGAGATATTACAAAACCTGGTTCAAACAAGCATACCGGTAGGAAAGAACCAGGAAGAAA